>JAVCKV010554312.1:0-285702 GCA_032274145.1 Herpochondria borealis | reverse complement strand
TTTCCTAATCTTTGTCATCGTTTTTTGTTAACAAAGATAGTAATGAAATTTATCGCTCTGAAAGAGCGAGGATTTAACCCTAAAAAATGAGACCATTAAAACAAAAAAACAGGTACTCCCTCTTTCGAGAGTACCTGTTATAGCTAGGATTTCAGATTTCGGTTTATGAGAAAACGTTTAACTGAAAATTCTTAATATCTACTTATGCTAAAGTTTCTAAATCTCTGATAAGGATACTTTTTCTTTTGAAATATATTTGATTTGAACTTCTTAGGTCATTCAGTACAGATGTTACTGTCTGTCTTGATGTTCCTGTGAAGTTTGCAATATCTTGTTGAGTAAGACTATGCTTAAGAAGCATTTCGTATCCTACTTTTCTACCGAATTTGTTTGCATTGTCTCTGATAAAATCGACGATTCTAGTTCTTGCATCATTAAATACTAATGATTCAAGTCTGTTTTCAATTTTTGCAATCTTATTACCTAAGTTTTCTACTACCTTAAGATTGAATGCAAAATTTGACTTCATTAATTCTCTAAAACCAGCTACATCTATTTGTAATAAACGCACATCTGCATCAATAGCTTTTGAGAATGAAGTTCTTATTGTGTTACTGCTTAATCCAGACTCACCGAACAACGCTGTAGGATGTAGGATAGTTTTAATAACTTCTCTTCCATCAGTTGAAGTGTTTCCTACTTTGATAGTACCATTGATAAGTACATAAAGAAAGTTACTGTCTTCACCACTCCTGTATATATATTTATGCTTCGCAATAGCTTTAATCTCAGTTGCTCTTGCAAGATCTTGAAGTTCTTCTTCGTTAAGATCAGAGAATAGTTGGAATTGTCTTAGCATAGATACTTTGTCAATTATTTCAAAAAATGCGTTAGGCGTCGTTGTCATTGTCAGTATTTTTAATTTTCGATACATAACTAAGACACACTAATTGCCGACACACCCCTATGTCAACTATAAAATATTTTACATTTTTCTATTAATAAATGTAAAATACTGGCACAAACGCATTAAAACGCCGTGACAATGTGCATTTAATACATTTTCATTTTTCTCTTTGAAATAATAAAAAAAGACAATAAAAAAGTAGATTTCAAGTTTCACTACAGATTACAACAAGAAAATCTGGAACATTTTGGTCGGATAGAAGACCACAGATTAGTAAAAACATGCTTTTGATTACTTATTTTTGGTTTCTTCCACCCAAGATTTCACTATTCTTTCCAATGTAGCCATCGGAATACTTCCATTTTCTAATACTTTATCGTGAAATGCTCTGATATCAAACTTGTCATCAAGTGAAGATTCTGCATATGCTCTAAGTTTTCTTATTTTCAATTCGCCTAATTTATAAGATACAGCTTGTCCTGGCCAACCAATATATCGATTAATTTCTGTCCCTACCTCATGAAGTGATAATGCAGTATTATCTTTCATAAACTCAAATGCCTTCTCTCTCGACCATCCCATATAATGCATACCCGGATCTACTACAAGTCGACATGCGCGCCACATCTCATATACTAATGCTCCAAATTCTTCATATTCTGTATGATACATGCCTGCTTCTTTGCCAAGGTATTCGCAATATAAAGCCCAGCCTTCACCAAAAGCAGATAAGTATTGACTCTTTCTAAACTTAGGAAGATCCAATTCTTGAGCTAGCATAATCTGAGTATGGTGACCAGGAACTCCCTCATGTAGAGACAATGATGGCAAAACATATAAAGGCCTACTTTCTAGACTCGTCGTATTTACCCAATACTGTCCAGCTTTTTTGTTTTTATATGATCCTCCAGAGTACCTACCAGTTGTATAATTGGGAGCAAGAGCCGCAGGAACTGGTTTTACAGTAAGCGGCATCATCGGAAGTTTATTAAAATAATCAGGTAATTTACCTTCCATCTCCTTAGTAATCCATGCAGCATAGTGCAATAATTCTTTTCCAGTCTTAGGGTAAAATTGAGGATCCGTTCTTAAGAAATCACAGAACTCAGCAAAACTGCCCTCGAAACCCAGCTTTGATATAATACCATCCATTTCAGCTCTTATTCGTGTGACCTCACTCATTCCAATGTCAAAAACTTCTTGGGGAGTAATATCTTCTGTAGCAAAGTACCTAATTCGTTGTTCATAGTATTCCTTCCCTCCTTCAATAGATCGGACTCCTATCTCTTCAGGAGCATTTGGCAAATATTCACTTTCTAAATAATGTACAAGCTCTTCATATGCAGGTATTACTTGCGTTAATATTCCAGCAACAGCTTTCTGTTCAATTACTGTTCCTTCTGCAGCTTTAAAGAAAAAATTATTATTTGCCTCTGACTCAGAAATTTCTTTTGCCATCCCAAGGCATAAACTTGTAATTAGTTTCGGAGAACTTACACCACGCTTTTGTCCAGATTTCAGATTCTCTATTTGGGAATCAATATAAGCAGGAATCGTCTTTAGTCTATTTAGAAAATTTATTTCGTCTTCAGATGAAGTTATTCTTGTGCCACTTATCTTATATATGATACCTGTCAAAAAACCACCTTCTGCGGTCAGTGGCATTTCATGTTTCTTGAAATCTATTTTAAATATTCGATCTTCTATAATCAGTTCAAGCAAATCGAGGTTGATTAAATCATTCTCAGTGGCTATTGCTCTGTCAATAGACTTCACATCTATCAATATTTGACTTAATCTCGCATGTAATTCGCTCGTCTTAGATTCTGAGAATACTGGCCATGGGGACTTATTAATATCCTCCTCATTATCAATATCGTCTACCGATTCATATTTGTTTATTATAGAATTTATGGACTGCCCGTAGATTCCCGAAATCGAAATAGATAATATCAGTATAAAATACAGTCTAAGTGTCTTGATCATCATAAGCTCCCTTTTTATTATTCTTCCATATATTATATCCACCTACAGCTGCGGCAATGAACATCGACCGCCACCATATCCAATTGTCCAATGAACCATCAACCACATATCTAAATATAGCGATAAGCCCCATAAACATAGCTACATAGGCAACAAAATTTGTAATCATTTTCATATTAATATTCATGCTAATCGTATTTGTAACAATTATACAGAATTATATCTAAGAATGAAAGCAATAGGAAAGTGGTTTAGTGTTTAATTTACAACTGTTGTCTTTCGCGTCGAGTTAATTGAGGGTAAGAAAGATTCTTGTAGATAGATAATCTCGGAACTATAGAATGAGAAATAAAAATCAGATTGATGATTATTTTTATTGATTGGTCCATTTTTATTAATCCTTCATAAATTAAATGTAATCCCAGCTGCTGATATGAGAAATCTCTCCACTATAACCAGTTAAAAAAGGATCCATCTACAAAATACAATAAGATAATTGCAAAGTGGAATACAAAACTTTGATCAAAGTAATATTCATTAAATCTATATACGATTAAGTACACTAGATAAAGTAAAATTTTAATCTTGATTTGCGCCTCTCTTTTGGTCTACATCTTTTTTATAAGCGTACAACCCTAATACAGTTCCAAGAATTATTTCTACAAACGGATTGAATCCATCAAAAGAACGATGTCTTATGTATACTAAGATTGCAGAAAGGGCAATTAATATGACTATAGTCCCTAATACAAATTGCGCAGCTCTCATTTATTCTTATTTTTATCTAATAATAAGTACTTACCAATTACATACATGAATCCTATTACAAAGCCAATAATTATATATCTATCGTACTCGAAACTTATAAAGTTACGATACTTAAAAAAATGAATAACCATAGCAATAAGTATTATTGGCAGAAGGATAGAGAATATTTGATTGATATATTTCAATTGGATTTTTTTTCTTGATTATCATTTATATAAAAATCAGCACAATACTTCCCAAATGTTAATACTAAAGCTAATATTATAGACTTCAATATATCAGATTTATCTAAAATTCCATCTAAAAGATACTCAAATAATAACCCTGAACATGTAAACGCCACAATCCAAAATAACTGTTTCATAACTTTAATTCATTCTTCGTTTATTTAATCTCAACTTCTCTTAACGTAATTGTTTCAAAATTTGGTCCTGTCATTTCAAATATTTCATAAATTAAAATAGACAAAATTTCCAATACCAACTTGTTTAGTAATTCTCCTCTTTCCGATAAGTTAATTGTTAGCGTTTCTAAATCGAAGCCAAGTTTTATCAAAACATTTAATTTAATATTTGTTAAATACCTTTTCTTATTTAAATCATTTTTAAAAGCAATAGATAAATTCAAACTATCATCGGATTGCCAGATTATGCAAAATGTAGAATCCTCTATAATCTCTAATTGCAACTTGGATACTTCTCCACCCAATAATCTTTCAATCGCTAATAGTAAATTATCATTATCGGCTTTGGGGCGATGTTTTATCGATTCTAAATTCGCTAATTCTAATTTACTTTCCTCCAACCTAACATTAAACATTTTCTCAAATTGCTCTTGTCTTCTTGCATTCTTTTTATCATCTACCGAATTATTTTTTCTAGTTACTCTTTTTATAGCGTTATCAGAATTTGCAATAAAGCCTTTTAAATGAGAGATTTTACGTGAGTTAGGATTCTTAATAGATTTTGCAATATTTAACTTTCTGCTTACTATATAAAATGGACCTTTAAATGACTCCGCCCCCGCAAAATCATAACACTCTGCACATTGTTCCATTTCTGACTTTAAATAATCCCGCTCTTTCTGTAAGTGTTCAATAAGCAGATCTAATTCGTTTTGCATAAGTAGTTAGATATAATTCATTATCTGGTTTGATTAAAATTGCGACGTAATAGTTTACAGAATAAATGAAAGTACAATTGCAAAAATAAAAAATCCATTTATTACACCCCCTATCCATTTCAAGTAAGCTGGTCGTTCCCTTCTAAACAGGCTTATCATACATGAGATCAATCCAGAAAAGAAAAAAAGCACCGTAATGATAAAAGCCCCTAAATTATCTTCGACCAAACCGCTATCTTCTGCTGGCGCAATATAGACTCCAATATACAATAGTGAACACAAAAACAACAAAGGCATTACAATAGCAATAATAGAGAATATCGGCTTTTGCTTTACCTCAATTTTTACACTATCAAGTAACTCCATAATTTTATAATTTTCATATTGATTCTAATATTGCATTTTCATAACCCAAAAACTAAGTTCATTAACATTGGCTCTCATTCATAACAACAATTTCCAAAATCAAAAACGCATATCAAAATTATACCAAAAATAAAATAGGCAATTCCTCAACAAATTGCGTTTTCTAAAAACAGTCAAATACCAAGAATCAATTGCTATGACGGTCAACATAATATTTTGTTCTAATATGCTCACTCCTCAGCATTTCAATTAATCAACACCTTTGGAAAGTTTATTCGTTTTCATAAAACTTACGGAAATACTTCAACATTTCTTTCACGTCAGGGCTCTCGACTATACTATTCGGTAACTCAATATCAGTCACATCAATATCACTATACCAATTGTCTCTCACAAAATGCAAATACTTCATAAGTTGGAACGCATCAAACCAGCTCCAAAATCGCTTCTGAAATGACGGATAATCAGATGTATTATTAATGATCATCTTCAGGTTTTCTTCTCCATTAATCGTTTTCAAATATTCAACAACTGGTTCTGGAAGGTTCGAAGAGAATGATTCACTTTCATATATTTCTGGCAAATTCTTTACCATTTTCTCTAGTGCTATAAATGACTTCGAGTTATAAGTTTTATAAATACCTTTATCACTTTCTTGCAACTCCCCTACCGCTCTACCTGTCCCAAACGGTACTCGATCTGATATTCTAGGACTTGGAATTACTCTTGTGGAGTTAAGTTCTTCATGTCCCCCATATTTGATTAATTTATGAAGAAAATAAAAGTCTTCTCCCGCTTTCCGTTGGTTCATGCCTCCTACAGCACAGTAAGCTTCCACCTTGCATGCCATACTACTGCCTACTGTATGATAGGCATATGGCAAATTTATCATCTTCTGCATTTGAATAAAATATCTCAAATGCAATTCATATTGAGCTATATAGTTATAAATTTCGTCTGAATGGTCAGAACCTTCTATAGGATGCTCGTAATTAATACCGACGGACGTAACTGTTGGATTACCAAAAGCCTTCTCTAGTTCAACAAGATAATTATCATCACAATTACTATCCGCATCATAGCAGACAACAACCCCATCGTACTTCTCCATATGTACAAACCGACGAACAGCGTCGTCCATACCTATCTTTCTTGCAAGTCCTACCCCTGCTTTTTTAGCAGAGAAGTTGTTATTCATTATCACATACAAGGAAAACCATTCTGGTAGCTTATTAAGCTCATGCAAGTCATTATAACTTTTTACATTCTGAATTCCGACTTGTTCTGGATCAGCATCACTTCCATTAATTATTACAATTACCTCCACACTGCATGAAGGCTTATCGCTTGTATAGATGGACTTTACAGCGGATACCACATCAGGTTCATTGTAACATGGTATCACAATGATTATTCCTAAGTCATCCGCAGGAACGTCTTCTATTAGCAACGGATATTTAATATTCTGCCTTATATATCTTGATATTGTCTTATTCATTTTGCGCATTCGTAACATATATATAACTTGCGGAAAAATACGGATTTTCCTAACCAAACATAAAATAAACAACCAAAATGGATACAATAACAAAACTATCGTCAGAAGAGCTGATAGCAATGGAAGATAAACACGGTGCTCATAATTACCACCCACTGCCTGTTGTACTAGAACGTGGAGAGCGTGTATACGTTTGGGATGTGGAAGGGAAAAGGTACTTTGATTTCCTATCTGCTTATAGTGCGGTAAATCAAGGCCATTGTCACCCAAGAATAGTAGGTGCGCTCAAAGAACAAGCTGATATACTAACATTGACTTCAAGAGCATTCCATAACAATGTATTGGGTCCATACGAGAAATACATTACGGAATATTTTGGATATGATAAAATGCTACCTATCAACTCAGGTGTAGAGGCTGTAGAAACAGCACTAAAACTCTGTAGAAAATGGGCTTACATGAAAAAAGGAGTTCCTGCAGATCAAGCGAAGATTATCTTTGCTTCTGGAAATTTTCATGGGCGTACAATAGCTGTAGTTTCGGCATCCCAAGATCCTGACGCAAGAAAAGGATTTGGACCATATCTTCCAGGAATTGAGGTGATTGACTATAATGATTTAGATGCGGTTGCTGAGGCATTCAAAGATCCTAATGTTGCAGGATTTATTGTAGAGCCTATACAAGGAGAAGCTGGAGTATTCGTACCAGATGAAGGTTATCTTGCTGGAGTAAGAAAACTGTGTACTGATAATAACGTATTATTTATAGCGGACGAGGTTCAAACGGGTATCGCTCGTACAGGAAGATTACTTGCTACTTGTGGAAACTGCGGATGTGCAGGAAATTGTGAAAACAATTACGAAACAAGAGCAGACATTCTAGTCCTCGGTAAAGCAATCTCAGGTGGGGTATTTCCAGTATCCGCTGTATTGGCAGATGATGATATCATGTTATGCATCAAACCAGGTGAGCATGGAAGTACATTTGGAGGTAATCCTCTTGGTGGAAAAGTAGCAATTGCAGCATTAGAAGTAATCAAAGATGAAAACTTGGCTCAAAACGCCGAGAAACTTGGAATCATCTTCAGAGAAAGGATGCAAGCACTTGTAGACAAATCAGATCTCCTTATTCTTGTAAGAGGAAAAGGACTACTTAACGCTGTTGTAATCAATGATTCTGAAGATAGCAAAACTGCGTGGAATATCTGTATGGCTCTAAGAGACAATGGTCTCTTGGCAAAACCAACACATGGAAACATCATACGATTCGCTCCACCATTAGTAATGACTGAGGAAGAATTACATGAATGTTGTGATATAATCGAGAAAACTATCTTGGAGTTTAAGAAATAGAAATTGTCCTTGAGAAGTTAAAATCATAATAATAACTTCTTATAAAAATACAAGACCACTTATTGCTTTTGCAGTGAGTGGTCTTTTTAATTGTAACAATTTTCGAATATAAAATTCACGATGGTTTAGAGAAGATTACAGCTCACTTTGTCAAAAAAAATGTTCATTTTAATAAAAACATATCTATTCAATAAAGAGTTAAATTTCAAACACAAAAACGGAAATCGCCACATCCAAACTAAAATAAACTTAATTAATCAACGAAATATTGCACAATAAACCAACCTCACGATATAAGTTTTCGTAATAAGTACAATTACACTAGTTCTATTACTCAACTACTAACTAACGACCAATGAAAACACTCTACACTATTCTATTTTCACTTGCATTATTTTCCACAGTTTCAGGTCAAACAGAATGGCAAGAATTTTTATCACATGAAAGATCTCTAATTTCTCCTAATGGACATCTTCTTATAAATGATACTCTCCACATAGCATATAATGATGGATTGAAAAAAATAACTGGTAATCATAAACCAGCAACACTCCTTAAACACAATCCATATATGTATCAAAGAATCAAGACCACTCGAACGGGTATTGATTCTAAGGAGTTACTTCTCTTGGAAGCTTTTGATTATGATATTTCAGGAATAGGTTTAGTCTCATTGAGAAACGAAAATGGTTATTTCTGGGGTAAAGATCAATTTGGGTATGAAGAATTCGGTTTTGAATACCAACAAGTACCAGATGGAATCATATCTCCTTCTAATCTTATTTATGATCAAATAATAAATTACAATGACGATTTAGTAAAGCTAGAAAATGGAATGATTGAAACAACTAGCCCTTCGCCAGTTCAAGCATTTCATGAAGGACTGAATAACACTTTTTTTGCAATCAAGGGAGACTCATTAATGAATTACAGTGATACAGGAATGACGCCTGTATTATATTTGGGATCATACGATGAATTATTAAACGATCCATACACGAATAGCCTAGTGATCAAATTAGAAAACCTATTACACTGGTACAGCTTTGATGATTTCTCATTGACTAAGACATTAGCTATTCAACCGAACTCGATAGGCATTCAATTTATAGAAGATGGGTTCTACCAGCTTGCTAAAACCGACACAGACTATTTGATTTATAAGTTCCCATCTTCTGAGACTCCTGCATTTGAAACGATATATACATTGTCTTTTGCCGAGGCTGAATTTGGTATTAATTCATTCGAAATATCTGGTCAAGATTTGTATTTTATTGGTAGTAAAAATATTGGGGTGAATAATAATGGTATTACATTTCACTATGCTCAAAAAAGGACATTTGATCAACCTTTTGCGCCAGAACGTCAAGATCTGGCTATTGATTCATTTAGTGTAGTAGAAGTAAACGAATCTGAATGGCAGACGCATACTTATACGTGTCAAGTTAGAAATAATGGAACGAGCCCAATAAACTCATTCGCAGTCTCTACTCCTATATTGCCTATCTTTTATCATGATTTTAGTTATATTAGAATGCACTTTGACACTCTGATTGCTCCAGGAGAGACTTTTACATTTTCGGGATATGCTAATCTTATTAGCGATCCGAGTCAATTGTCCATCAAGGTTTTAGGGGTAAATTATGGTTTTGATAATAACAATGATAATGATCAATATACAGCTGATATAATCTCATTGTCAGATAAAGACATCACAAAATTAAACCTAGACATCTACCCTAACCCATCATCAGATATCCTCAATCTAAAAGGAGATATTAGTAATCAATCTACAATACATATTTATGATGTGTCTGGTCAAATTGTAAATTATAATCGGCTATCATTTGATCGGATTGATATTTCTAAATTACCAATTGGAATTTACAATTTAGTGGTTACTACAAACTCTAGTTCTAAAACTATTGCATTTACAAAAAACTAGATCATGAAATCAATTTTACACTCTAATTCACTAAAACAAGTAATATTAGCTTTCTTAATGTTGTTGATTAGTAACATTAAGAAAGCTCAATTAGATTGGCAAGAACCATTTATCACATGATAGAAGATCTCTCTACTATGGTCATCTTATTATTGATAACAAAATGAATTTAATTAAATTTCAGATGTTCAACCCTGGAACAGTCGAACGAATAGATGGTAATAAGAAAAAAGAAATCATAAGATACGCTCATTGAAGAATGTATTACTGAAATACCCTAGTCTAGCAGAATTGAAGGATTGCATGGAAGAGCACGCAAGTAGTGATATTATGGCTTTTCTGGAAGAAGGAATTGATGAGTTAGAATGCACAACTATTTCTGAAGAAAACTTATATGATGCAATTAGTGCTCTTTGTGATAAAAATAGTGAAGGTGTTAGCTTCAGTGATATTGAAGGAAATAATTCGCCTGGTGCATCTTTTACTTTAAAAGATTTAGACGAGACATTACCTATTACCAATGGAATTGATGCAGTTTTTAGTGATTACATTAATGGTATTATAAATACAAATGAGTGTTCCGAAGAATATATTGAAGAACTAAAAAATCTATATAAAGATAATAATTGTGATTTAAGCTCTTTTTCCAGTGCATTTAGAGATTACTTTGCAATAACAGAATCTACAGAACAGCAAACTGTGCCCACAATAGGAATAGGAGATATTTTATGCCCAAATATGTTTACTGTGACTCCGGTACAGGATAATCTACATGTTTCAGCTGGAGTAAGTGGTTTGAATTTTCAAGTCATGAATAGTGATGGAATTTCTATTTCTCATCCTCATATACAAATAATGATGGTTCAAAATATTGGTGCTTGCATCAATGACTATACCCATGCAAGTATCATGGCCGAAGCTATGAATGCTGCTATTGCTGAGTTAAGAATCTTAATGGGAGATTATCAATCATATGAAGAACTTAATAATGCACTAGATTTTGGAGACGATTCTGTGGTTGATGACGCGTTCCAAATAATTCTTGGTCAGAAAATTGATAATATTTATATTAGTTGTGGTGAGTTTCCGAGCGCAGGGCCAATACTTAGTTTAAATACTCAATGGGGTGATAAGTGTTTTACAATTTATAATCAATTGTCACAAAACAATATCAATGGTTGTCCTTAGAAAAGTAATATTGTTTTTAGTTAGTATCGTACTGCTATGGTCTTGTTCGGTGAACAGGAGCATTGAGTCACAATGTAATCTTGACGAAGAGAATAATATTATCAAAGGCAATTATAAAGATGCTAAAGTATTTTATGATGAGATACATTTTATTCCTAGAATAATTGAGAATTTTCTCAAGGAAGGTAAAAAGCCTTCGATAGAATATAGGGATTTTTCAAGGAAAGCAAAAAGGAAATATGCGGGATATCATATCTATGGGTGTCGAGATACTACTTGGGCAAAACTGACTATGGCTTATCACCTCATGAATAAATATCACATAAATAGATTTGATTCTACCTATTATGATACTGTATATATGATTAATGTAGTAGACGAATCAAAACTCGAAATGAGTAATGATTCATGTCATTTCTTTATGTCACTTGGTAGTAGATTTAATAATGTAGTTGGAACTGAATACAAATGTGTAACCTGGGGTGTTTTGTGCAGATCATTAATTCCATATGGGATGAATGAAAACACCAATTCGGTTGATGGTGAAGATAGACTTGGCCATTATAATATTAAAATACCTACTTATTTATATAGAGATCAAGGGTTTGAAGCCTACCAAAAGTACTTGAATGATTACCTTGGGCTGGGGATGACCATTGATAGGATAGATACTATAAATATTGGATTTTATAAATATATAGAGTAAAATTATTGCGTCTGTAAAAAGCTAAACTATCACAGGCTTTAACGCAGTTCGAATGCGAATGCCTAGATTAGGAGGGAAGAAGTTGTATCATAATTGGTGCATATAACTTACTAGTAAACACAAGATCGAAAATTCAATCAATCTCATTTACTAAAATGTAGAAATTAAATTCAACTGCATAAATAGAATACAAATAATCGTTATTTCTAAATCTATTAGATCTTAACAAACTTGATCAATTGATTCTTTTGTCCATTCAAAAATTTTAATATATATACACCGGATTCTAACCTTCTCACATCTATCTGATCGCTTGAGTTTGACTCAAGTACAGAAGCTCCATGAATATTAAAAACATCAATTGATTCAATTTTTAAATTAGATTCAAAATATAAAATATCACTAACAGGATTAGGATATGTTTTCAAGATATATGAAACGTCAGTTGTCCCCAATTCCTCTTCATTTTTACTCCCTGGCGTATTCTGGGTACTTTGAGTAAACTCACCTATTCCATTAGGAAGTCGAGCAAAACTCTTATCCTCCGCTTGAACAGGAAAGGTAAATGTATCTATGGGAGCGTAGTTGTTGTCTCTTCGATCAAAAAGCCCTAGAAATTCTCCCCCTTTTGCCAATTTGAAATTAGTATGTAATTCTCCTTGCCCATTATCATCATCTACCCATATAATTTGGTATTCATCTGGAGCTAATTCTATGTTTGGCAGAGACCATTTATCAGGACTATTAACATCATCAGATAAGTATAAATCACTGAGATTAATGGTCTCATCTGAGATATTAAGTAACTCTATCCAATCTTCATACTCGCCAAAATCGTCAATAACATCAGAAGTATTACTAGCTAATAACTCATTGATTACAATTCCAGGAACGGCTTGATATCCTAACCTCAACAATCCATCTTGACATCTCGGGTAATAGCTAACTTGGCCAATATCATCAATTAGTTCGAAGTAATAATTTAATTCTCCATTTTGGTCTACAATATATTCATAAGTTCCTTTCCAATCAGAATCAATTGAGATAGAAACAGAACTCCATTGACTATTGTTTATCGATAAAAACAATCTAACCTCAGAAACTTCATTATCATCTATAGTCTCAACTTCAAAGAGGATATTATCAGGACTCCAAATCACATTTTCATTCTTAACATAAGGATTCATATCCGTTAGTTGTAATTGATTGGTAGCCGAAATATGTCTTTCAGATATATATTCACGAAGTCCTATATTAACATGTCCTCCAACACCTTCATCGTAACTCCTATAAAAATCATCGTAAAACCATCCATAATCACCTCCGGCATAGCCGTCATTGGCTCTATACTGTGCAATTAATGCTCTTAGTTCCCCAATTTTTGCACCTAACTCTGCAGGCACAAAGTATTCATTTAACAGTTCTTCCATATAAAAACTGAATCTAGAACGGTATTCAGCATCATTCATAAATTTTTGATACAACGGTCTAGATTCATTGGATAAATCGGACCAATTATAAATATCTGATTGCGCCCAATTGATGTTAAAAAAATCAACACCTAAAGTATTATCCAAGTCGTAAGGAATATATACCAATCTATCTTCCTTAGGATCATGATACAGATAACAATTGTTTTTATTGACGATAGGACCATCCCAATTAGCAGTTAGTACGTCTACAGCTATCACTTTTAAATATGCATCGACATCAAATATTCTCTCTATTTCACACTTGAATTCTTCCCCCGAGTAATTATTTAATACATCAATAAAATGAGCTAGATCAAAATAATCATACTTATCTAAATTAGTTTTGAGTGCATAAGGCTGTGTTCCCCATGGATTTAATTCAGCATATAGAAGAGGATCATTGCCTTTGTATTTAAAATCGGCTGGGTACAAACATTTGTACAAATTACCAGATGCATCATCGAATCTTGACTGAAGGAACTCTTCATCAATATGCTCTACATGAATATAAAGCCCTTTGTATTCGCCATTAATAAATAGTCTAGTATGCACAGACCTAGAAGATGGAATCTCAAGTTCATTAAAAATATCAAAACAAACTTTAGATCTTATTATTGAAGGATCATTATGTTCTCCATTCAAGTTCATTTTCTCAAGACCATGAAATTTTTGCCCCTTCACAAAAGAGTTTATGGCAATTTTAAACGATTTTTTTTCAGCATTCCTAGAGGTATTACCTCTCAATCTGAAACCTACATTATTAATTGTATCAATCTCCATCCACTTTGAATATATCATTGTGGCTTGATATTCATGATTATTACCCCAATTATCCGAATCCAACAACTCATCTAAAGAATCTTGAGCAATAAAAATTTCTACTTTTGGAACAACACTCGAATCAAATATATATCCAGCAGCTGGATTAGTGTTTTGACACATTCCTGTGAACTGAATTATTATCGCCAACATTACTGATATAGCACATCTCATAAATACAAATGTATTAGAAATCTATAAAAAATGATTACTTAAGTTCTAAGAACTTAAGATACGCTACTATTCCTTACTAATAACAGAAATTGTAACCACACAGGATTGAAAAGCTTTATGGATAAATAATAAAAATGATGGACAAATAGGTTTGTATTCTTAACTTTGAATTCAAACCTACATTAGTTATGATCCGAAATATAGCCGCCATTTGTATTTTTTGTCTCCTTGCTTTTTTAGCATTCAATCTTGAATCAGCAACTAAGGTAAAACCCTCTACCACTTCTGGTTTCTCTGCCGAAAATGCATTCTCATATCTAAAAGAGATAGCCAAAGAACCACACCCTATTGGTAGTATAGAAAACCGAAAAGTAAAAGATTATCTCGTCAATACACTCACAGCTCTTGGCTTGGATGTTGAAGTTCAATCTGGCTATACAAGGTCATCATGGAAACCATCCTATATGAAGATGGCTTATGTAGAAAACGTAATAGCGACCCTCAAAGGAACGGATCCCAATGCCAAAAAAGTAGTAATATCATGTCACTATGATAGTGTAATGGAAGGTCCTGGTGCCGCAGATGATGGTTATGCTGTCGCCTGTGCCATAGAAACGGTAAAACTCTTAAAGCAAGAAAATAGAAAAAGTGACATCATTCTATTAATAACAGATGGAGAAGAGTACGGCCTTCTTGGTGCACAATATTATGGAGAGAATGCTGATTTATCACAAATAGGTATCATGCTCAATTATGAAGCAAGAGGAAACGAAGGCCCCGGAATAGCCTTCGAATGGTCAGATAATAATGCTTGGCTTGTAGATGAAATGAGCAAAGCATACGAACGTCCAATCGCAAATTCTCTTTCTTATGAAGTCTACAAAAGGATGGGCAATGGATCCGATTTCACAATCTTTAAGCGAAAGAACATTCCAGGAATAAACCATGCATTTATTGATGGTTTTTCATACTACCATCATCCGCAAGACAATCTAAAGAAGATAAGTAAAAAAAGCATCCAGCACACAGGAGAAAACATGTATCTCGCCGCAAAACACTTCGCTAATTATGAATTCAAACAAGAGAAAAAGAGGAATGCAAGTTTCTTTAATTTCTATGGAATATTCGTCAATTATGGAGCTGATCTAGACTTGATAATCTTTTCGTTGGCAATGTTGCTTGCGGCATTACTTATGACATTCTACAAAAGGCGAAAACTTACAACTACAAAGGGATCATTAATCAGTTTACTAAGTATTGTTGGCACATTGATTCTATCTAGTGGAATATGTTTTGGTCTATCATTTTTACTAAAGATCATTTATCCACAATATTCGACTTTCTATGCCAATCACTATTATAATCATGAATGGTATTTGTTATCAGGTATTGGCATCACCTTGGTTATTAGCTGGATATTTGGTCGATTATTATTAAAAAAATACGATTCCGAGAATCTTGGAGTCGCTATTATCATTCTGCTCAATCTACTTTCATTGGGGCTTTATTTGGAAGCTCAATCTGCTACTTATTTGATGATGTATCCTCTAGCTACAATATCAATTGGCCTTCTACTTCAGTCCAAGTTTCAACCTGAAGAGAAACCATGGATTCATTTTACAATTGGCATGTTTACTTTAGCTATATTAATAGGATTTTGGACTTTATTCAGTCATTCTATTTACTTAGCATTCAGCCTTAATATTTTGGCCGCTGCAATTATACCCACTGCATTATTTTGCTTTGCTAGCTATGCGCTATTACCTAAACTATGGAAAGGCTCAAAAGTGGTAGCCATATTTGGTTCTGCATTATTTCTATTTTCTATAGGTGCCGCTCATTTCCAGTCTAAAGCTACAGAAGCTAGACCATTAAAATCAAATCTTTACTATACTTACAATAGTGAAAATGATCAAACGAGTGTTGCCACATTTGATGATTACATTAATGAAGGTCACCTAGGTCTTATTGATAAAAACAAGAAAATAAATCTTGCACCTCAAATGCCATATTACAACTTTGCAAATGACACAAATACAGATCTAAGCAGGTTTAGATCTACTATATATGAATATATATCGGATACAGAAATGAAATCAACTTCTGTGAAGTTGATTCACCCCATGCATGCCTCAATGACTCACATATACATTCCAGAAATAAGCAATATCGACAGCTTATTCATTGACAACCAACTCAATAAAGCATTCAAAGATGGAGCGACTGGAAGTTTCTATTCACCTATGTATGGCTTTGGTCTAGATAGTATGGAAGTGCGATTAGTAAGTAGAGATTCTTCCTACACTTCAAAGTTATTTCTGAATTTACAATATAGAGACATGCCCGCTTTGGAACCTCTGCCTAGCAATATTGTAAGGAACGATGGTAAGATTCTGATAAGTGAGCTCCTAGAGTTTTGATTGAGAAGTAATCTTGCAATATTTTTCATCGAACATCCTATTATATACCCAACAACATGTTAATCCTTCCAAACCTTTGGAAACATTAAATAAAACAGTCATATTTGCTAGCGATAAAGAAATGTCATTATGAGCAAGAAGAAAGTAACTAAGAAAACAACGATCAATCCTACTAAAAGTACTATAGTAACTACAGGTATGAAAGAAACGGCTACAGCTACTATAGTTAAGTCTTCATCAGATGGTCTATTATTCAACAAGACTACTTATATGTATATCCTTGGCGGCATAGGACTTATGACAATTGGATTTTTTCTTATGGCTGGTGGTAACAATGAAGATCCTAATGTATTTGACGCCGATGTGATTTACAGTACTCGTAGAACATTGATCGCACCTATCTTTATTCTTGCAGGCTTGATAGTACAAGTTTTTGCAATATTCAAAAAGTAAATTTTCTAGAGGTCCGAATAATCGACCACATATCCATATTTCATGATTGATATTATAAGAGCCATTGTATTAGGTATAGTGCAAGGGATGACTGAGTTTTTACCTGTATCAAGTAGCGGTCATTTAGAGATTGCCAAATACATTTTAGGAGAAGATTCCGTTGGTGAAGAATCTATGCTCATGACAGTAGTTCTTCATTTTGCTACAGCATTGAGTACGATTGTAATTTTCAGGAAATTCATTTGGGATATTATTAAGTCTGCTTTCACATCTGATGGTAAATATTCCAGGTCATTCATTATAAATATTATCATATCCATGATACCTGCCGCATTGGTTGGCGTTTTTATGGAGGACTTATTAGAATCGTTATTTAATAAAAACCTTCTGCTTGTTTGCGGAATGTTGATCTTAACTGGACTATTGTTATTTATAGCGGATAGGGCAAAGAGCAGTAATAAAAAAGTAGGTCCTTTAGAAGCTATTCTTATAGGAATTTCCCAGGCAATCGCTATTCTGCCAGGCATAAGTAGATCAGGAGCTACAATCTCAACAAGCGTATTGCTTGGTATTGATAGAGAAGAAGCTGCCAGGTTTTCATTTCTAATGGTTGTTCCACTTATTTTTGGCAAAATGGCTAAGGATTTATTGGATGATTCATTCTCGACTGCATCTGCCAACCTCACTGAATTAGGAATTGGATTTATTGCAGCTTTCTTGACTGGTTTGGTCGCTTGTAATTGGATGATCACTCTTGTAAAAAAAGCCGAATTGAAGTATTTCAGTTATTATTGTTTTGCAGTAGCGTTAATCGGTATTGCTTATATTTCATTCAATTAAATCACCTTAAACTCAAACTACCATCAAGGAAAAACCAGTCATACAATCTCAAAATATTGTTTCTAATCTCAACTTACCAAGTGCGGTTGAGTTCAAGGCAGGATTAGTACTTCTAATTGATAAGCCAAAAGAATGGACATCATTTGATGTGGTGAACAAACTTAGGTTTACGATTAAACATAAATTAGGAATAAAAAAAATAAAGGTTGGACATGCTGGGACATTAGACCCTATGGCAACCGGATTACTAATACTCTGTGTAGGGAAATATACCAAGTGTATAGAAACAATGACGGGTATGGATAAGACCTACTCCACTACCCTGAAGTTAGGAGCTACAACTCCAAGTTATGATGCTGAAAGTGATGAAGATGCTCAATTCCCAACTGAACATATAACAGAAGAATTAATCGCCGAGAAGCTACCCCAATTTAGAGGAGATATTGAACAATATCCTCCTATGTTCTCTGCAATTAAGATTAAAGGTCAGAAACTTTACAACCTAGCTAGGAAAGGAATTACAGTAGAAAGAGCTGCAAGATCACTCAGAATAAATGAATGTAAAGCTACTCGTTTCGAACTTCCTGAGCTCGATCTTTTTATTGATTGTAGTAAAGGAACTTATATCCGATCTATTGGGCACGATTTGGGTGCTAGTTTAGGCTCGGGAGCATATCTCACAGCTTTGCGTAGAGAATCTATTGGCGACTATCAAGTCGAGAATGCGCTCTCAATCGAGGAGGCATCAATTTGGATCAACGAAACATTATCCAATGATGATATTGAATTGTAGTTAAAAAACAACCATATCTTCTGTATTTAAAACTAAATTCTTATATTACTGCTGTTAAGATAATTCTACCTGGGTTAAGATCAGATTTAGGTATATTATATTTTTAGAAATCATTAAGTGCTTCCAAGGCTATATACTAGTTGTGTTTTGACGCATTTGCAAATTTACGATTTGCATCTACTTTGAATAAATAATTCAGAGCTTAACCGCGCATGTCAACCCGCGAACGATTGACAATTTATTATACTTCAAAAGTAATTTAATATGAAAAAATTATTTCTATTATTTTTATTGGTAGCTGGATTCACTTCTACGCAAGCTCAAACACTTCAATTTCAATTCCACAATGGTTCCGCAGTTAACCATTGGAAAATGAAAATGGTGAATGCTGGACCATCACCAATAACATATCATTATATGGCTCCAGGAGGGACTGATACAGGAACAGTTTCAAACTTTATATTTCCAAATAAATGGAAAGCAAAAAGCAGTAATGGTTGTTATGCCAATAATATTGACTATGTGCCAGTAGGTGCTACAACCGGGCCAACATCTTGCCCTGGTGTCACTTATGAATATAAAATAGTTCAGATTGCTCCACTATTTTATATATTCAAACTTCAATTTGAATGATTAATTTTTCTAAAAAAAAATCATCCAAAGTATAAAGTAGAAAAAGAGGCTGTTTCAATAAGAAGCAGCCTCTTTGTATTTTATTAATGTTCGTTAGGTTTCACTCTTACCCTTCTACTTTCTTAGCATAACTTTCATTCATATTATAAAACATAAACCCTATGGCATCCGAGGCCTCTTCAATGATCTTAGAAGTTGGCTTACCCGCACCGTGTCCCGCACTAGTTTCTATTCTTATTAATACTGGATTATCACCATTATGTTTCTTTTGTAACTCCGCCGCAAACTTGAACGAATGCGCAGGTACTACCCTATCATCATGATCAGCTGTCATAACCATTGTTGCCGGATATGCCGTTTCTTTTACATTATGAAGTGGAGAATATTCCATCAAATACTTGAATGCTTCTGGGTCATCAGATCGTCCATAATCACTGGCCCAAAAGTGACCGATTGTAAATTCGTGATACCTTAACATGTCCAGCACACCAACTCTTGGATATGCTACCGCAAATAACTCAGGCCGTTGAGTCATACAAGCTCCTACAAGTAACCCTCCATTTGATCCACCTTCGATTGCTAGTTTATCAGGAGATGTATATCCATTGTCAATTAAGTATTCTGCAGCTCCTATAAAATCGTCGAATACATTTTGTTTTCTTTCTTTAGTTCCAGCTTGGTGCCAGTCTTTTCCAAATTCTCCTCCGCCTCTGATATTAGCCACAACATAGATACCATCGTTTTCTAATAATGGAATCTTCGTCAATGAAAATGAAGGTGTAATAGAGATATCAAATCCACCGTAACCATAAAGTAACGTTGGTCGTTTACCATCCATCTTTAGACCTTTTCTCATAGTTGCGAACATCGGAACTTTTGTACCATCTTTACTTGTATACCATATCTGCTTCGTTTCATATGCATCGGAATCAAAATCAACATTTGGCTGTCTAAATATTTCAGACTCCATTGTCTCGGTATTCAATTTATATATTGTAGATGGTCTAGTAAATGATGTGAATGAATAAAAACCAATATTATCAGCTTTCTTACCACCAACTCCACCACCTGAACCGATACCAGGTAACTTAAGATCCTGAAGGTACTTTCCTTTCATATCAAACACCATAGTTTTAGAACTAGCATCATGCATATAACTAGCGAACATCTTACCACCAACTATTGAGATTCCATTTAACGGATCTTCGTTTTCAGGGATGATTGTTTTCCAATTAGATTTTACAGGATTCTTAAGATCTACAGAAATCACTTTCTTTTTAGGAGCTCCATCATTAGTCGTCAATAATAGGTTATCTCCATCATTATCAATATAGCTATAATCAGCATCGAAAGTAGTGACAATAGGTACTATCTTTTCAGAGTCCTTATCTAGATCAATATAAGAAAACGCATTACCACTAGTAGATTCCGTCAAATTCAAAATTAGAAATCTTTCGTCTTCAGTTGTTCCAGCATATACATTCCTCATAGGATGATCATTGTCTACATAAATCAACTTGTCTTTTGATTGAGAATCTCCTAACTTATGATAATACAATGAATGATGAGAGTTACTTGCTGATAACTCATCTCCCTCTTTGGGTTCTGGAAATCTACTATAGAAAAAACCATCTCCTCTCCATGAGAATCCAGAAAATTTGACCCATTCGATTTTATCATCGAGCATTTCTCCTGTCTTTAGATCTTTTACATATCCAGTTCTCCAATCTGATCCACCTTCAGAGACTAGATATGCAAGATATCTTCCTGATTTGTCAAATGACGTTCCCGCTAATGACGAAGTGCCATCATCAGAGAATTTATTTGGATCCAAGATTACTTCTCCTTCAGCTTTGATGTCTTTAGAACCATACATTACGTATTGATTCTGCAGTCCATCATTCTTATAATAATAATAAGTATCTCCCTCTTTGAACGGTGAAGAATACTTTGCATAATCCCATACTTCCTCTAATCTTTCCTTAATATCTTTACGATATGGAATATTTGAAAGATAGTCGGATGTCGATTTATTTTGATTAATTACCCATGATTTAGTATCATCACTATTATCATCCTCTAACCATCTATAAGGATCCATTACTTGGGTTCCATGATAATCATCCACTACATCATCCATTCTTGTTTCAGGATAATCAACTTTTACTTTTTCAAATTTCAATGTTTCCTTTTTTGAATCTGAGCAACTTGCAAATATTGAAATTGCTGCGAGAAATGTAAGATATTTTTTCATAAGCGTTAGTTAGGTTAGGACAGTAAAATATGCAATTTTATAATTAATCATTAATATTTAATGGTAATTTAAATTCATTTAGACTTTAGTACATAATTCATCGATGAATAAACACTTTAAATTACAATCTAAAAAGAGTAAAAATGTTATAACAGTTAAAATTAAGGTCCACTGCATTGTTATTTCCTTCAAAAAGTAGCGGGTAATTATCACTTTTTTAAATATATGATAATTCTAACTATATGAAATGCATTATCCCTTTACGAAAAACTATATTTGCACTATAGACAATTCAAATTTGATTATTATGTCAATAAAAAACATATATCCATCCCTAATGAAACTCACCTTGTTTGTTTTCTTCACTGTGTTTGCTTTTGGGATTTCTTCATCAAATGCTCAAAAAATACTCTTGACTGAGTCAGGGCAAAAAATCTTAATTGCATCTGATGGCTCATGGAGCATTGTAAAATTCGATGAAGCAATAGATGAAAATGGTAAGATAGTATCCGAAACAAGCACCAGCCTAGATGCTTTCCAAGCTCCTAATGCAGGTAAATATCCACTAACTGTAGAACAAAGAGCAACAGTAGAAAACATGCTCAAATCGTTCTTAAGTGACGAGGCTCAACTTCTTGTAAATAAAGAGTTCTTCATCGATAATATTGAATTGCTAAAACAGAAAAAAGGCTTAGCAAAAAAGTCAAATAATAAAACCGAAGAGGATAATTTAAAAAAGCAAATCAAACTAACTGAAGCTTCAGCAAAGAAAAGTAGTCAAGCATATAATAATAGTAGTGATCTAATTGCTGATGCAAATGATTTACTTAACGGAAAAGTAAAAAAACGAGAAGAATATATTGCTAAACTCATCCAAGTAACTGAATCACCACAAAATGTCAATTCTGGTATGGGAGGAATAGTAGCCAAAACTGCTGTAAAAACGATTGATCCAGATGCTTCAGAACCTGATGTGATATTAGAGACTGAAACAATTATTGAAGACAATAAAATTGTACCTAGCTATCCAAAGTTTTTCAAAGTGCCTAAAGAAACATATCCTCGTGATAAATACGATTGTGAAATAGTATTTGATGGATATGATGATGTTCTAGGCTCGGATAAAAAAGAAGTGAAGTCAGAATTCTTCTTCGGCCATAGTCAGAAAAAAATGAAATCATACTTTAAGAGTGATGATTTCATAAAATGTGATGCCTATGTTTCTAAGGTTGGTAAAAAATACTATATCACATTGAAACTTAGAGTGAAATCAAAAGATGCTAAAAAAACTTACGGAATGCTGAGAGCCAACGAAACTATGAGATTTGAAATGGTTGACGGTAGTAAAGTATACTGTACAAGTATGATTCAAGATGGAGGAACATTAGAGCCTTATACAGGTAATACTCTATACACTGGTATTTTCGAAATAGACAAGGATGATCTTAATATCTTAAAAGATACATTTCTAGATAATATTGGTGTGATCTGGTCAAGTGGCTATGAGCAATACAATATATTTAATGTGGACTTCCTTAAAAATCAATTGCAATGTCTCGAGAAATAGTCGACGATAAAAGAGTACTGGGTTTAGAACTTCCTACGGATCCAAGATGGGTCAACATGGCAGAAATAAGTCTAGAAGAAATATTGACTGACCATGCGTTTTGTGAATTAAAAGCGGCTACCCAATGTATCTCGCTTATATCAACATATTCCAATAGAGAAGAATTAGTAAAAGAGGTTACTCCCGTAGTCTCAGAAGAATGGGGCCACTTCCGAATGGTTCTCAAAGAAATGGAGAAAAGAGGCCTAAAACTAGGTAAACAAAGGAAAGATCTCTATGTCAATGAATTGATTAAATTTCAGATAGGTGGAGGGAGCCTTGAAGATCGATTATTAGAAAAGCTCATCACATTTGCACTCATAGAAGCTAGAAGCTGTGAACGATTCAGATTACTATCTCTGCATATTTCTGATGAGAGCCTAAAAGAATTCTATCATAAATTTATGGTTTCTGAAGCTGGGCATTACAAAATGTTCCTCTCTCTCGCTAAACTATATTGCGGAGAAGAAAGAGCTATGAAAAGATGGGATGAATATTTGGAATATGAAGCAGAACTCATGACTCGATTAGAGACACGAGGAGACCGAATGCATTAATTGATTTTTCGAACTTCTTCTTTAATGTTCAGTTAGTTATTTTATACATTTCTAGAATCTCAATTTTGGAGGCATTTACATTCGTAATATTAAAGACTATAGATAGATCTTATATTACATTATAATGCTCTTTTAAATCTTCTCCAATAACACTATATCAAACATACTGTCAATTGTAACCTTTCCATTTACAACTGTTTGAGTAATACCCGAATATCTATCCCTTACTGAATCTCCATCTTTGGCCAACGGAGTAACGTCGATGACCATATTACCTTTTGGCATATCAAGACCTATAAGTATATGATCTTTAGCACCATTTGGAGCCGTCCATGATCGAGTAAACATATATGGTGCGTCACTCACTTTGACATGCTTCCCGGCACCAACAGCAGGGTGAATATTTCTAAAATTACCAAGCTTCTGCCAATGAATAAGTACATCATTTACAGTATAACCATTCTTTTGTTTCATGGCTCTTAGTTCATCCCAATTCATAAATGATCTGAGTGTTGCATCTCCTTCAGCATCCGCAGTGAGACTTCTAGCCGATTCATCACCATAGTATATCTGCACACTACCGGGAGATAAAAGAAGCTTCGTCCCCGCTTCGAATGGACGCTCTCTTTTCAAATCAAACGGTCCACCATCATCATGAGAACTGACATAATTCACCAAACCTTTCCCTTTAAATTCCCCTTGAAGAAGTCTATCATATTTTGAAAAAATCTCTTCGAAAGACTTGTTTGCATCCCCTTTAAAGTCAAAATTGATCAAACTGTGAAAACCATTATCAAAAAAGTCAACCTTTTGATCTCCGTAATCAAATTCTCGTCCATTTCCAGCGTAAAATTTATACACCTCTCCTACCATATAGAAATCACTATCATCTAACTTAGAGTCAGGATTATCATCTTTCCATTTCTTGTGAGCATCTTGTGAAGACTTCCAAAGATTCTTCCAAACATAGCTTTCTGTATGTTTTACAGTATCTACTCTGTACCCGTCGATACCATACTCATCTATAAAGTCAACGAGCCACTTAAGGATATAATTGGTTGCTGTTTTCTTGTAACCCGTTTTTTGAAACCACTCATCTAGTTCTTTTACTTCCTTATCATACCTTCCTTCACTCTTCCATTTCTCAATCAAAAACGGAGGCAAACTTACCTCTTCTTCACTTTCAGTTCTGATGTCTGGAAGATTATCTACTAACGTACAATTTATAGTAGTTTCCGCAGAAGTATATGTACATCTTGGTCCAGTCTTCACCCATTCATCTGGCCACTTAGAATCTTTCTCTGTAACAGGCCCAGTATGATTAGCTACTACATCAAAAAGGATTCTAATTCCTTTCCCATGCGCTGTCTTTATCATCTCTTTCAAATCAGCAGGAGTACCAAACTTTGATTCTAATGCTGTCCAATCTCTAGTCCAATATCCATGAAATCCAAATGAATTACCAGTGCCCTCGTCCACCGAACCAGATATTTGCTCTACCAACGGAGTCATCCAAATTGCATTTACACCAAGATCCGAAAAGTAGCCATCATTGATCTTCTTGGTAATCCCTTTAATATCTCCTCCCATATACCCTCTGAGTGGAGCTGGAGAATTCTCGGCTGTATGTATATAATCATTAGTCTTATCACCATTATAGAATCTATCTGTCATTAAGAAATAGATTGTAGCATTATTCCATGTAAATGGGATTTCCACAGGCAAATTATTAGTTACCTGTTGATTTGATTTACAATTAACAAACAGTGTCATAATAAGTAAAACATTAATGATTATTTTCATGTCAATTTGTTTTCTTTTTAAAGCATTAATCACCCTTGGAAACGTACCATCTATAGGTATTCATAGGTATTATAGTCCTCTACAAACTTATCAGCAAAGGGAGAATTAATGAAATACTCTTTCACTTTCAGCGGATTCCTTCTCGAACACTCAAAATTTATTTCATCCAACCCTGTAGTGATGATCTTAAGTTTTGTAGGTTTCAGGCTTACGATTTCATCTTCCATTAGCATTAATTTCGAATAATGATATGGAATCCCTTTCGATAAACACTTTTCAAATAGAGAAAACTTTGATCTTTCCTTCAATTCATCATTCTCTTTATCAAATGAAATACTGAGTATTTCTGTTCTATGAATAAGTAACATATAGTTTCCTGCATCATCTCTAAGGTAAAAAGCTAATCCATTTTTTAATGTTTCAATATTGGACCGGAGATAATATTCTCTTTTGATGGTATCAACAATCTCAGCTCCTTCAAGATATTTGAGACCACCAACACCAATACCACCAATATTCATAGCTTCTCTTTTGGTGTAGTGTCCTCCACAATACTCTACAACGAGGTTATTTCTTTTTATACGAGACACTTTTTCTAAATTCAAAACCTTCACAATATTCACATTTATATAGATGGCAAAAATATGAGAATAATATATAAATAAGCCGTTTAGACTTAGATCATCTTGTTCTTTTATTAAATATCATCGATTTATCGATCTTCTCACAAATAATTAACAAGATAACACGCACTTATTAAGCTGAAGATTTTATTTTTGCAGAATAATTTACGACAAAAAGAAAAATCTTACCATGACAGAATATTTCAAAGTACTTTCAGATTCAGAGTTTGAACAACTAAAAGATGCTATTTCACTCATTACTGTATACATTGCAGGCGCAGATGGAGATATAGATCAAGATGAGACAAAATGGGCAGAAAAGGTAACAAAGATTAGATCATATAGCTTACCAGAAGGATTAGCTGGATTTTATGAAGAAGTAGGTGTAGATTTTCAAGAAAGAATTGAAAATCATATGGCTACATTATCTGATATAGAGACAAGGAACAGCACAGTAGAACAGGCTCTCAAAGCTTTAAATCCAGTTTTAGCGAAATTGCCAACTCAACAAGGAGCTGCACTTTACGACAGTTATAAGTCATTTGCTAATCACGTTGCAAAAGCATCAGGAGGATTTTTAGGCTTTTTCAGTGTAGGTCCTAAAGAAGCAGCACTATTAGATTTAGAAATGATAACTCCAATAATTTGGGTTGAAGAGGAAGAGGCATAATTAATACCTTCCTTAAATATAAACAAAAAGACGTTGAACATTAATAATATGCTCGACGTCTTTTTTATTTTGGAAACATCTAGAATTAATCCTGGCCTAATTCTTTTAAATAACCTTTCCTAATCTTAGCTATGTATTTATCTAGGTCTTCGACCTTCCATTTATTAGTTTTCACAGCTGGCTGAACTACTACTTCTACAACAGATGGTTTTATAAAATTAGACCCTTTGGGCATTACGTCATGTGCATTCTTAATAACGATTGGCACAATTGGAACTCCAGCCTGCATAGCAAGATGAAAAGCCCCCTTTTTGAAAACACCTAAACCATAGTCTTTACTCCTAGTTCCTTCGGGAGCAAGTCCAACAGAAGTTCCATTCCTGAGGGCTTCTATCGCTGGTGCCATTGCCTCTATTGCTTTATTTTTATCCCCTCTATCGATAAAGATCACACCAGCTGCCATAAACAATGGACCAACCGGAGATAGTTTTAATTCTTTCTTTGCAATGGCCACAGCATCTCTTCTTAAAAGCTTAGCCATAATAAGAAGATCAACGTTACTTTGATGATTAAAAATGAATACTGCAGGCCTATGTTTCCATAAGTGTTCTTCTCCTTTTACCACCATTTTGATTCCAGCTACCAAACACCCAAAATCTCCAATAGCAGACATCATAGAATTTATACCATCCTTATGAGACATAGACAATGTCCCCGATAATACACCAGCTATCGTGGCAGGTATTAATGAGCTTATTGCAAGTCCCGTCCTCACCAAGTTAGAAACACCTGGTCTTTTTTCATCACTAAATCTAGCAATAGGCCAATCGTTTTCGAAGGCTATTTTGGATAACTCAGCATCTGGATTAATCGGATGAGGGTGACCAACAATCTCTAATAATGGAAGATCTTCAGCACTATCTGTGTAGAAGTGACTCTTCGACATATCTAACAAATATTTCTCAGCTAGCTGATTTGCTGCAAATGCTTTTCCATCTCCCCAACATGCAGGCTCTACAATCTTCCCAGTAAACTTACCTTTGACAACTTCCATTTGAGTACACATAATGTGTTCAATGCCTAAATCTCTGGCCACTGGGTTTACTTGATATGGAGTCGCTGCTGATATTATAGCTACAGTATGCCCCATTGCCATGTGTGCTTCTACAAGTGCTCTCGATTCGGGATAGATCTCAGAAGCAAGATGTTTCAAATATACTTCCTCTCCGACATCTATAAAAGTCTTTTCATCAACCCCATTGATACCTTGTGCACTAATCGCCGCGAGTCCTGCAAAATTTCTATTGCCTAATGCATATACCATCACCCCACCAAACTGAGCTACAATTTCTTTTCCTGACATCTTACCACTGTACAGCCGACTTTGGAAAAACTCCTTTGCGGAAAACCCTTTAATAAGAGTTCTATCCAAATCAAAAAATGCACCAATATGCGGACCACTTTCCCCTTCTAATATAGAATTGGTTACACTTTCAGTCTTTGATCCAGGGATTATATTTCGTTCTATAAATACTAAATTTTCTTTCTTTTCTTTGAGCCGTTTTACATATGATTGCAATTCAGAAATTCGGTCAGATAGATCTTCTAAGTATCCGATCCATTGTTTAACGCCCTTTTTATCAATTGTCCCATTTGTTAGAATTAGTCCTTTATTGATCGCCAATCTAATACCATTCTGTATGAAAGGTTTTGATACAGAATCAACACGATGAATCTTACCCATCCAATGCATCTCTTCTCCTAGAAAAAGACATTCCTCTAAAAGCTCTGCCTCATTGTATAATATTCCTGACTCTCTATTTGCTAGACACTCTCCTACTACCTTGTATGCTTCTATATAAGTTGATAATACTGTTTGTGACAAGAGCATATTCTTGCCTTCAATAAGTGAAAGTGGTTTTACTTTTTTATCTTTTAATATCTCCGACCAGTCTTCATGGAAATAACCAAGATCCTTCTCTATCTCATCGGTAAAATCCAATCTATTAGAATAGAAAAACTCGAACTTAAATAAATCTCTAAGTGACATTATCTCTTCCCAAAACAAACGTAATCTATATTTGGACCTTGATCTTTGAAGCTTGACAAGTGCTAGTTCTATAAATGCTCTATGGTATAAATAGTGCACACTCATATTCGCATAATAAGTTGCGGCAAGGTATTTCTCAGGAATAATAGAGTATTTCGTTGTGTGTCCAGTACCTATCTTCCTTACTAATCCTGATTTTATAAATCGATTTAGTGCGGATTGTATGCTTTGATTAAGGGGTTTACCTCTTTCTACAAGAGCATCCGCCTTATGATTCTCAACTAACTCCATTAACTCAACTACCGAAGTTTCTAATTGGGTTTTAGTAAGCGCAAACTGGCTCAATAATGAAGTAAAAATTAATGAACCTGTTGTTACAGGTGTCACATTATTGATTTCATGCACAAGATTGAAAGCAAACTTTGGAAGTTTAGGCTTGTCTCCCATTGCATGAACAGAAGTATCTACTTTGGACTCAGCTAGCATATCGGCAGGTTCTGAAAATCGAATACTAATCTTCCCAAAATCTTCACCCATGTTTTTCACATACTGCATAAACCAAGCAAAACTCTCCTTAGACTTCTCTGCACCACGCCCTTCCCTTACCATCTGATCAACATCAGGAATTAAGTCATATACGATGGACACAGGTATGTATTTCACTTCATTACTAGATTGAGCATCCGCTTCGGCTATATATTTCAAGATTCCCATCTTAGGCCAAACTAGCTTACCTGTTCTAGACCTAGTGCCTTCTATAGCCCACATGAAATGTTTATTCCTATCTACAAGATATAGTATAAAATATCGCAGAATTGCCTTGTATAGTGGATTATCTTTAAATGATCGTCTGATGAATATTGCACCTGACTTTCTACCCATATCTCCTAATCCAAAAAAGCTCATATTAATTCCTGCAAAAATATGTGGAATAGGTAATCCATGACGCGCCAGCGCTATAGCCAAGACCATCATATCTATATAGGTCTTATGCGTCATCACAAATGCAACTGGATGACGCCTCATTATCTTTGCCAGTTCCTTTACCTCTTCAGGGTTGGTATCAATTGTACGATCATATCCCCTGCTAAGTATATACTGCGAAGCTTGCACAGCTATAGAATGTACAAGCGGATTCTGTTCTGTATATAATTCCTTCAGATACGATTCTGCCTCTTTGGTTACTTGTTCAAGATCTTCTCCATACTTACTTGCATAAGATTTGAGGACATTCAAATATTTAGAATCAGAAAGTATATCTACCATAGTAAATTTCGGAATTTTTAGAACTTCAAGTTAATTAGATTTTTTGAAATAAATTTACTTTTTGATTATGGATGAAAGAAATTAATTCAATAGTACGCTATTACTTGATGCCGGATTGGATAGAACTTTTTATGCTATCTATTTAGATAGATGTCTACAATTTCGAATTAAAATTTCAGTTTCATCATTTATTATGAACCATTCAAACTCATAAATAAATATAATCTACACCATTAGCCATATTATTATTTTTAATACCTTTAAAAATGTTCTATAATTGCTAGGAAACACTTCCAATTTGTTTTGAGTAATATATCACAGAACTGTATATATAATACGACCACCTATGGCAAAACCAAATAACACATCCAATAGCAAATCCATCCTTAAAGAATGGCTCGAGAAGTTACAACAAGAAAGTTGGCAATTAGAGTTATTGATATCTGGGTTTGCTTTATTTGGTATATGGGAAGCTAGGAGTTCATTGATTGATTTAGATGTATTTATGGGTCAAATATCTGGCTCGACTGAGATAATTAACATCATAGGTTTTGTTGTTGTTTTACTTAATGTTGGTTGGTATATATTCTTCATTAATCTACTCATCCATGTCATACTAAGAGGACTGTGGATAGGTGCTATTGGTCTTAGATATGTATCAGACGATATAGATTACGACTCTTTCGACTATTCAGAAATATTTGAGGAATTCCTGAGAAGAAAAGTTGGACTATATGATGATTTCATTGAGCGACTTGAGCGAATTTGTTCAGTCCTATTTGCTTATACATTCCTTTTATTTTTATTTTTTGTTTCGATGTGTTCCTTTATGCTGTTCTTTTCAGTAGTTGGAATAATAATTAATAAGGTTTCCGAAGATTCGGAAACAGTAGCCGCTGCACTTGGAATAAGTTTAATATTATATTTAACTGGTGGTATCATTGTTTTTATTGATTTCATTACGACTGGAGTATTCAAAAGAATAAAAGACAAACATATGTCTCGATACTACTTTTGGATATATAGGTTTTACAGTCTTGTTACGCTTTCATTTTTATATAGGCCCCTTTTGTATAACTTTATAGACAATAGATATACGAAAAGGCTCTTCTTCTTTTCTATCCCTTATATTCTACTTTTCATGACAGGTAACTTCCTCTTTACTATTAATAGTAGTCCATATTACCCTGAAGAAAGTGAGCTTATTAAGGAAGGATTAGTTATCAATGATGATTTTTATGAAGACCTAAGGCAAGCTAAAATTAACAATATCGATAAATCAGATAGGAAAAAGGAGGTAAACAAAATAAAAGAAGTCATGCTAAAGGAGTATTATTTAAAGAGTGATTTCCAGTCTATATTCTTCAAATTTAGTAGTCATGACAAGAAACTTTTCAAAGAGTCAAAAAGAAGTATCTCGCCAATATTTAAAGAAGGGATTTCTTGGGCATTATTTTCAACTGACAAGGCGGATAATAAATATATCGAGAAGTTAGATTCTACTAACAGAAACGATAAAATAGAAAAATATAATAAAAAGAAACACTACAGAGACAGTGCTTGGAGAGCGGAAATAAATGGAGACACTTTGAGATTAGATTCATTTAAAATATTGATGACTGAAATAAATGAAGACGTAAAAGAAATAAATTCAGATTATAATGAAGAGGTAAAAAAATACAAAGACAACATACACGATGATATTCTATCGGAAGTACAATCGTGGGTTCAAGTTGAAATTGATTCTGTCAAGACAACTTTAGACTGCTATTATTACAGCCACCCTGTTAATGATACAAAGGGAATCCTTTGCCACTATGATGTAAAAGACCTTTCTCGAGGAGCACACACAGTTAGAGTTAATAGAACCTTCTCTAACCCGAGAAACTCAAAGAAAAAAACAGTATCAAATTCAAAACGAGAATATTTATTCCCAATTATTAAAACATATTGAAAATGAAAACAAAGATTATAATATATGGACTTTTGTTGGGATCAGTCTTTTTACTTTTTAAAAATATATTCCTGTACAAATATTTTGGGTTCGACGATTTTCTAATCTATTACGTTGTAGTACCACTATCAATACTAATAATTGCAGGACTACATTTAAGATTTTCGGAACGATATATAAGTATTGGACACATCCTTAAGGCCTTTTTTGGTATATTGATTATGGGAGTTATAATCGACTTTTTTGGCACAGTATATTTATCCACTACCCTTTCTAAAATTGAAAAACATGAAATCACTCTTCTTCAAGGAATGATCGAGCCACCTACTAACTTTTTCAACAACATAAATCTATATGATTACAAAACTTTAGATGTACATTTCTTACTTTCGATAAAAAAGGTTATTCCTTTATTAATTTTTACATTTCTATTGAGTTTCATTTGCTCAATATTGCCTGCATTCTTAATCAGGAAAGAACAGACTTAGAAATACAATACTCCAATTATATATACTTCGAATTATGATTCAAATTAGTAAACACTAAATCATTTATCATTTATAAATGTTTATTCAATTTATGTCGTCTATCAGATGAGAACATGATCTCATTTGACAACTTATAGCTAATTACATTATTTAAATAATTCTATATTTGGGTTTTATTACAACCAAAAAATATAACATTATGATAAAACATTTATTGACATTTTCTCTAGCTATTCTTCTATTTTCATGCAGCGAGCCATGCGATGACGTTGATTGCGGAGCAAATGGAGCATGTGATGAAGTCACGGGATCTTGCATCTGCGATGACTGGTATGAAGGTACTAATTGTGAAACTGAAACGAGAGGTAAATTTCTGAGTACTTGGGAGTCAATAACAGGCTGCTCAATTAATGGAGATTCTGATCCAACATGGATTATTTCTGCAGGAACTTCACCTAACTCAATTTTCCTTAAATCCGTTGACTTCTATAGCAATAGAATTATTGAAGGCACATTGACGGATGAAAACAATGTAACGATTACACCTTTCTCAACAGGAACAGAATTTACTGGAGAGATGAAATACATAGATGCATCAACATTAGTATTGACATTCAGCCTTGAAACCCAAAGTAATGGAACATTTGATTGTCCATATACATTGACAAAATAAAAAATGTCTTTAGAAAAATAAAGAGAGGCTCTTGTTAATTCAGGAGCCTTTCTTTATTTTTATTTATATCTGTTATTAAATAACGTTAGAGTAACAAAGGAAAACAAGTAGAGATCTAAATATCTATTACAGCCTCACAAACCAATATTGCACTATTCTTACTTAGTAAATACGTATCTCTGAGTTCCGACGATCTTAACATCTGCACCTTGCGAAGATTCAGTAAAATCAACATTTTCTATTAAAATCAATTCGAACTGATTAAGGGATTCAATTGAAAAAGTTGAAGACCCTTCATTAAAATCAGTCCCAAAAAATTGAACAACATCTCCTGTTTGTATCCAATTATCTGCGCTAAACATTGGATTCGTCTGCTCAGAAGAACTTTCGACTCCCGAATTTGTTTGTGTGTTTTTGACTGTTAAAGATCCATTACCTACAACAGTGTTAGGGTCCTTCGCAATAACAATATTCCCATTAGATGATATCAATTCTATCTTGCTTTCAACCATTCCTAAAGACATACCGAATAAAGAAGACTCTATAACAAGATCAGCTTCATAATCAGCAAGCATCCATTCACCCTTCAATTCAGCAATAGATTCAACTTCAATATATTCTTTGCGCTCCAACGTGTATTTAATTCGAGATCTATTATTCAACAAATTGAATGGGCCCATTGATTCACCATCTACAGATTCAAAAAACGTTAGAGACAATTCATTTGCATCAATTATAGTAAAAGTCCTTGTATCACCGCCACTAGAAGTTACAATGAGCGTTCTTCCATTTACAGTGTATGATCCATCACTCAAAAAAGAATTTGAAAATTGAGACGTTGTAACTATATCCTCATAAAACGGGTCTATTTTGGTAGATACTACATCTAACCTAAAAAAACCGGAACCACGAAAATTCCCACTATCGCCAAAATTAATTGGTGCATTTCCAGTTTTAAATTTCCCTACAATTATATTATCAATAATACCATCTACTTGTGTTATTGTTCCTTCATATCTATCTAACTCAACATCTGTTAATATCCAACCACCTTTCATCATATTTCCCCATCCATTAATATATTCAGGAGATGCTAAAAAATATGTTCCCTTAACATCAGACATTAAAGACACACCCATAAAATCAGTAACAGTAGAATAATCAAAATCTAAATCCAACCTACCTTCGGTAAGCCTTGCAATTTGAAGATCTGTATTAAAACTATTATCAGCCGAAGTAGAGATAATATTACCATCTCTTAACCATGTTCCAAATTGTTCAAAAGTCTGAGAAGCACGAGATAATCTAATATCATTGCCCTCCCTCGATTCTAATTGTATTGTAAATGATCCGATAGATCTTACCGTGTTGGGATCTTCTTCAAATTGCATTGATGCCGTTCCTTCTACTAATACACCATCAAAGGTTACTGATTCATTACCCACAGAATTTGTTCCTGCATATGTCATATCTACAAGCGTCCATTCTTTATTGATATCCGCATTTTCTGAGTCAGAACTACAGCTGCAAAAAAGAAAAATAGCAAGACAGAAAAATAAAATTGAAATTGATTTACCAGTCATAATTTTTAGTTTATCTATTAATTTGTAAAATTGCAAAAAGCCCAAGCATCAATGATACTTGGGCACTTTATATTATTACAAAATTTAAAACTCTTTTTTAAGTCTTAAATTATAAGTTCGTCTTATCCTCCGAAATCATCAAAGGCAACATTCTCTTCTGGGATGCCCCAATCATCAGCCATTTTTATAACTGATTGATTCATCATTGGAGGTCCACAGAAGTATAATTCTAATTCTTCAGGAGCTTCGTGCTTCTTTAAGAATTCATCAATTACAACATTGTGAACATACCCCTTAAATCCATCGTTATTTGGATCATCTAAGTCCTGTTTTAGCGTCCAATTATCTTCAGGGAGTGGATTATCCAGTGCAATCGCGAATCTAAAATTAGGGAATTCTTTTTCGATCTGTCTAAACTCTTCTACATAGAATAGCTCTTGTTTAGTTCTACCACCATAAAAGAAAGTAACTTTCCTTCCTGTTTTTAATGTGTGAAACAAGTGATACAAGTGAGATCTCATAGGTGCCATTCCAGCTCCTCCACCTACATAGAGCATTTCTGCTTGTGTCGGCTTTATGAAGAATTCACCATAAGGACCAGAAATAGTTACTTTATCACCAGGCTTACATCCAAATACATAAGATGAACAGATTCCAGGATTGATATCTTCATAACCTTCCCACTTTCTTGATCCATCTGCATTCTTACCCCATTTAAATGGTGGTGTAGCGATTCTAATTGTCAATGAAACAATATCTCCTTCTGCAGGGTGATTAGACATTGAGTAAGCTCTAAATACTTCCTCTTCGTTTTTCATTGTAAGCCCAAACATCTTGAACTTCTCCCAATCTTTCTGAAACTTGTCAAGAGAATCATGATACTTTGGATGCGCATCAATATTCATGTCTTTGTAGTCCACCGTAATTTCAGGTACATCTACTTGGATATATCCACCCGCTTCAAAGTCCAATGTTTCTCCTTGAGGTAATCTTACGATAAACTCTTTGATAAACGTTGCTACATTATAGTTTGATACAACTTCGCATTCCCATTTTTTGATACCAAATATTTCTTCAGGGATGCTGATATCCATGTCTTGTCTTACTTTTACTTGACAAGCTAATCGTTTTCCATCAGCAGCTTCTTTACGAGACATATGATCCATCTCAGTTGGAAGTATATCACCACCACCATCGTGTACATGACACTCACACATCGCACAAGTACCACCACCACCACATGCCGATGGTAAAAATATATCTTTATCAGAAAGTGCCGATAACAAAGTCTGTCCTGGCTGAACGATCATCGGATTTTCTTTGTCACCATTTACTATGATCTGCACATCGCCCTGAGGCATTAGTTGCTTTCTAGCATAGATCAACATTGATGACAATAATAGTATCACACCACAGAACACTAGAAGTGCCCAAGCTATGGTCATGAAAGAAAGTAGTGTTATCATTAACATGTTTTTATGTTTATGTTTTTATTATGTCGAGATTCTAAGTCAACCCTAGAATTACAATTTTTTGCTTAAAATGCACTTGGATCAATTCCCATCAAACTCATGAATGCAAGTCCCATAAGACCAGTAAGCATGAATGCCATTCCTAATCCTCTAAGTGCTGGTGGTACTTGACTGTATTTGATTTTCTCTCTTATTGCTGCAATCGCAATAATCGCTAAAAACCAACCAAATCCTCCTCCAAGACCAAACGCTACTGACTCCGAAAAGTTGTATTCTTTTGACACCATAAAAAGTGATCCCCCTAGGATTGCACAGTTTACAGTAATTAATGGTAAGAAGATACCCAACGAATTGTATAATGACGGAGAAAACTTCTCCACTACCATCTCTACCAATTGTACCATTGAGGCAATAACCGCAATGAATAAAATTAATCTCAAGAATGTAAGATCAGTACCTAACAAACCACCTTCTGATAATAACCATGTATTGATTATCCAGTTGATAGGCATTGTTATACCCAATACGAATATGACAGCTAATCCTAAACCAAATGCAGTCTTTACAGTTTTAGAAACCGCTAAGTAAGAACACATCCCAAGGAAGTATGATAAAGCCAAGTTCTCGATGAACGCTGACTTTATGAATATATTTAATAACTCTCCCATTTTATATTTATTTATAGTTACTGTTCGAAAACAGATCTAATTTTTTAAATTTCTTAATTATGATACATCAACTAATGATGGGTTCCATGCTCTATGCGCCCATATGATGGCTCCGATTACGAACATTGCTGATGGAAATAAAACCATCAAGTTATTATTAGCATACCATCCTAATCCCCACGTAGTAGTAGTGTCAAGAAAATATTCAGGTGTATTTCCAATTATCTTAGCACCGAACAATTCTCCTTTTCCAAACAGCTCTCTAACGAATGCTACCATTAATAAGATAATACCATAACCAACACCGTTACCTATACCATCTAACATAGATTTGTAAGGACCATTTGCCATTGCGAATGCTTCCAAACGCCCCATAACGATACAGTTTGTAATTATTAATCCGATAAATACTGATAACTGTTTGTAACTATCAAATGCTACCGCTTTTAGCGTAAGCTCTACTATTGTAACTAATGTTGCGATGATGATCAACTGAACAATCATTCTTACTGCTTTCGGGATAGAATTCCTTAATGCAGATGTAATCATGTTTGAAAACATAGTAACGAAGACAACTGCTATTGCCATAACTAAAGCATTCTTCATACCTGTTGTTACTGCAAGGGCAGAACATATACCTAGTACTTGTACAGTTACTGGGTTGTTACTATCTAATGGATCTGTAAGTAACTTTCTTTCAGCTTTGCCAAACCCAATTGAGGATTGTTTTGCTGCTACTTTTGCTTGTGCCATTATATTTATTTTTATTATCTGAATGCAGCCCTAAAACTGCAAATATTAAGATCAATTAATAATAGTCTATTTAAGACTTCTTCATTTTATCAAGAACTGGTGCGTAGTATTTCAATCCTCTTTTGAGCATCTCACCTACCCCATCAGCTGTAATCGTAGCTCCTGAGATACCATCTACTTGCCATGTTGGTTCCTTTGCTCCTCCTTTGATTACACCAATACCAGTATAGTTACCCGCAGCATCATAGATAGATTTACCAACAAATTGCTTCTTCCATGCTTTATTATCTTTAATCTCAGCACCAAGACCAGGTGTCTCACCTTTGTGATCAAAATCAACACCAGCAATTGTTTTCATATCTTTCTCAAGTGCAATATTGCCCCAGATAACATCCCAGAGACCTTTTCCTTGTACTGAAAGAATATAGTATTCTTTGCCATCATTCTTGTAGGAGTACATTGGTATAATTCGCTCTGATTCTGGTTTCTTAGCTTCTTTGTTGATATCAACATGCTCTGCTAAACCTCCTTTATAACCAGCAGCTTCAACTTGCTCTTTAGTCATTAGGTTACCATTCATATCAAAAACCTCTTGCTTGATACTTGAAGTAAACATTTTTTCCACGTCCTCTACAGGCATAGAACTAGCATCCATACCTAACTTATCTTGTACTGCAGCCAAAATTGCTTTTTTCGCATATATAGCTTCGTTAAGATCGTGTGTTCCTTTTAAACCTGTGTACATCAATGATAGAACTAGCGCAACTAGCGAAGTCATAATCAAGACGAATCTTATGATTTGATTTGTACTATGCATGTTTCATTCTTTTTGACATGTTAGCCTCTAACACGTAGTGATCAATTAATGGAGAGAATGTATTCATAAACAATATAGCCAACATCCATCCTTCAGGATATGCAGGATTCAATACTCTTACGATCATACCTATAAACCCAATCAAGAATCCATATATCCATTTTCCAGTATTTGTACCCGATGCAGTTACAGGATCTGTAGCCATGAATGCCATAGCAAATAAAAATGACCCCATAAATAACTGACCTAATACCGGCACTTCCATAAATGGTGTTGCACCCCAAGCATTAAATAATAATGACATTGTAATTGCACCTATTACCATACTCAACATAATCCTCCAACTAGCAACTTTCGTGATAATTAAGAATAATGCACCACCGATAATAAGAGGCTTACAAGTCTCTCCTATAGATCCAGGAATAGTCCCCCAGAACATCTGCGATGGAGAGAAGGTATTTGTTACATTTTCCCATCCTCCTTGGTAAGCTAGAGCCAATGGTGTAGCACCACTATATCCATCCACTATATGAGTGGATGCTTCTTGGAATGTGGCGACTCCCATAAGTTCAAATAGACTATTAAATAATCCATGTGCCCATGTGTAAGAAGCTTGTGTGCCTTCAGCTAATGTATTATAACCAGAAACCCATACTTCATCTCCCGCAATAGTAGTAGGATACGCAAAGAATACAAATACTCTTGCTAATAAAGCGACGTTCCAGATATTCATTCCAGTTCCTCCAAAAGCTTCTTTACCTATAATAACTGCAAATGCAACTGCTACAGCGAGAATCCATAATGGGACATCAGGTGGCATGATTAACGGAATCAAAGCTCCTGAAACAAGAAATCCTTCTTCAATTGCATGACCCTTCTTCGCAGCAAACCAGAATTCTATTCCAAGTCCAACTACGTGAGCTACCACGAATATTGGCAACATTTGAATAAGACCGTGAACTAATTTCAAATGAAATCCTTCGATAAAGCCCATATACTGACCAGCAGCAACAAAATGCTGATGTCCAATATTATAAGTACCGAATAGATAACATGCTTGCATTGCTAGTACAACATGAACCATCAATCTTTTCAAATCCATCCCATCTCTCATATGCACACCACCTTTTGTTACAGTGTTAGGAGCATATGCGAATGTGAAGAACCCATCATACAGTGTATGTAGGAATGGACTATTCTTCTTGTCCGGTTCTATTTTCTTTAATAAATCTATTAAACCCATTTATCTAAATTTATAGTGGCGTCAATTACCACCTTTGATTTTCTTTATTCGTATTGTATAATTATCCTTGAGATCTCATCATTTCAAGACCATCTCTTAATATACTCTGTAGTGGCATCTTAGATGTACATACAAATTCGCATACCGCTAAATCTTCTTCTGATAGCTCATTGATTCCTAATCCTTCCATTCTTTCGAAGTCGCCAGCCATTATCGCTTTCATTAAGTGTTGCGGATAAATATCCATCGGCAGTACCGATTCATATTGTCCAGACACTACGAATGCTCTTTTCTCACCGTGTGTATTTGTTTCTCCTTCAAACTTAAAATCAGGAAACAAAAAGTTAGGGAAAGTACCAGAAATACTCGGCCTTGGCTTTATTGGTAGTAACCATCCAAAAGCTTCGTAGTCATCTCCTTCTCTTATAACTGAGATTTGAGTATTTCCAAATCCTAAGAAATCATCCTCCGTAGTTTGTTTTCCTGAAAGTACATCTCCAGCAATGATTCTATTTTTCTCAGTACTTAGATTACCAGCAACTAATTCACCGATACTCGCACCTTGGTATGTTTTGATTATTGAAGGCTCTGTTACTTGTGCACCTCCTAAAGCAAGAACTCTAGATGCATCGTATTTTCCTTCTGTAAATAATTTACCAATTGTAATGACATCTTGTACATCAAGTGTCCATACTACATCACTTCCTTTAATTGGAGCTGTGTTGTGTATTTGGATACCAACGTTTCCTGCAGGATGTTGACCTGAGAAGTAACTTTTCTTAACTCCAGTAGCTGAAGCAAATCCAGCAACCGCTGAAGTCCCTCTACCATCTAGTCCTAAATGAACAGAACCATCAGTCATTTTACCTAATGCATCCAATCCTTTTTGAAATGCAGCTTCATTACCTGCAATCACAAGACTATTATCTAATGCCAATGGTGTAGTACTAAATGTCGAGATAAAAATATCCCTTGGAACTACATCTTCATCCGCTACAATATCAAATGGTCTTTGGTTGAACATTGCCCATACCCCATTCTCTAAAAAGAATGTTTTTAAACCATCTCTATCTATCGTTGCAAGATCCGGAGCAGTTATCGCTTTGAAAGAAATTTCTTTGTCCGCCAATATAATTACTTCAGCAATTGCTCTTTTAGCGCCCCTTTTCACTTCTACAACTTCACCACTCACAGGTGAAGCATACATAATGTTAGGCCTCTTCTTATCAAAAAAGATAGCATCTCCAGCTTTCACTTCATCGCCTGCAGCCACTAAAACTTTAGGAATTGGAGACATACCAATAAAATCTGTTGGCTTAAGTGCATACCTCGTTGTATGTACATTCTTGATTTCGCCCGATGCTTCTCCAGCTAGTTTTATATCAAATCCTTTAGAAAACGATTTAAAACCTTCTCCATTATTTACAAACTGAGGTGCTTTCTTTGAAAACATATCAGTAACTTTTGGAAAGATTCCTAAATCATGCTTCTTTGGATCAACTCCCATTTTCTGTCCCTCGATCTGGATCAAGTTATCCGCCAACGTAAGCACAGCAAACACTAATAACAGAAGACCGACTCCGATCAAACCGTATATTAAGTAACTAGAACCATTGCCTGATTGGGCGAAAGAAAATTGAGAAAGAAAAACTAGCGAAAAAACGATTGCGAACTTGCGCCTTGCTATATTCATAATGTGTTTTGTATTACTCAGGTGACTTTTTTCATATTAGATAAAATCACCCTACGATGTCAAATTCGGCACAAAGATATTAAAGCTTTGTTAATTTGTATGTACAACGGATTGCAAAATGTTTATGTTTTTTATTTAGATTGTTTCTAGATAGTTAAAATCCATCTAATTTACATTAAAAAATGTCAGATAAAACATTCAATCTTACGTTTTGGAAATCAAAACACACTACAATAACAAGCATAACTTCAGACAGCTAACCATCATGCCTTTGAGATTACATATTGAAATATTTGAAAACACAAGAAAAAACTTAGATAAGTGAATGATCTCGACACCACTTTTCAATTAGCATAAAAACTTCAACAACACAAATCGACCATATCCCTATCAATGCTATGATTTCCCGTATTCTTGATGATTTTAACATTCAAACCAGACCGTTCAATAATCATTTCAAGGGCATCTATCCTATCTTTGGTGAGATATTCATCTTGTGACCCATAAATAAAAATGAGTCTCTTCCCACGAAGATAATCAGAAAGAACAGTCAAATCCAGGTCCTCAGGAATCCACCCCGCGTAATTGATAAACACATCAAAATCCGGTCGCTGCTCGTAGATCCATCTCCAGATTGTCGTTCCTCCTTGCGAGAAACCGAATAAGATTTTTTCTGAATCTTTACTAATCTCCTTAAAAAAGACATTATTTAAGTAATTGTTATTATCCCTGATTTCATCCAAACGATAACGACTAGTCATCCATGTTGCTACGGGGTTACCTCTTACTCCTTTCCAGTAAAATCTATTGGGCGCTTCGACGCATACAATCTTCTCACCTTTAGCTTCACGTCTATCGAACTTATTGATCATCCTATCCGCAACTTGGGCATAACCGTGACAGCATAACCATTGTCGCTTAGAGATGTCTTCTCCTACTTTATAATATGTGCCTGTTCTGGATATTTCAATTTTAGTTTCTATGACATCCATTAATAGATTCTATTTGGATATGCTCCATCAGAAATTAACTTATTCAACTTCGCCATGACGATAGGTTTATCAGCCTGATATGTTACTCCAAACCAAGATGAATCGGTATCTAATACATTAACGTTCAGGGTGCCATCATTTATCAACTTATCAATCGCAGCAGGGATATAAAACTCAGATTTCAACTCCTTGCCAAAAGCATTGAGAAAATCAACGAATTGCTCATTCACATGATTAAAATACGATGGCAAAAACGCCCACATATTCATTGAAACTAATGTGTCATTAGTTAACTCTCGCTTATCACCAGTATCCTCAGGAAATCTAATTACTCCGTCTTCTTCTCTTTGAATCTTTTCGCACTCCACCACTTTAGTTAAGTATCCAGACTCATTACTATAACAAACACCTCTATTAACTGTACCGTGATCTGACAATGTATTCTTAAGACGGTAAGCAACTACAGCATAATCCTCAGAATCATTATTTTGAAAATAATCATTTAATACTTTATAAGAATCTCCACCATAAAAGTCATCCGCATTTATCACAGCAAACGGTTCATTCACTATATCTTTCGCTACCCATACAGCATGAGCTGTACCCCATGGCTTTTCTCGTTCTGGATGCACTTCAATACCTTCTGGTATATTCACTAGCTCTTGAGTAACATATTGCAATTCAATTTTATCACCAAATTTGGGATTTATCTTATCCTGAAATTCTTGTAAAAAGTATTCTCTAACTATAAAAACTACTTTCCCAAACCCAGCTTGTATCGCATCATAAATAGAATAATCAATAATCGTCTCCCCATTAGGACCAAATCCGTCCATCTGCTTCAATTTACCATATCTGCTTCCCATTCCCGCGGCTAATACTACTAATGTTGGTTTCATCTTTTATCTTTTTTATTAGAAGTAGTTAATCCACTTCTATAATTATTATCTATTGTTCAAAGGCTAAAGCTATATAAAATCAGAATTAACAACAAACATATTACATATTTTAATAATGTATTAGTCTGATTAGTTTATAAAAATACAACTATCATTGTTTTATACACATACCTAATGCTCTGTTTTAAAACCTTGTCCAATTAATGAAACAACTGTTCATTGATGTAAGTTCTAAAAAGAAAATCTCAATCGATCCATTTATTAATAAGAAAACAACAATTACAAAATTGTTACTTTGCCCTTGGTAGGCTCAAAAAAAGCAAATTGTCGATTACAATGTTCAAAAATCAAGTTCCATCCCGTCAAAAGTACCGCTACTCATTAGTAACAAATTAGATTCTAAATAATCATACTTAATGAGTTCAGCTTTCAGATCTTCGGCATTAGTACAAACCATTATATTAGAATGTTCAAAACACTTCTGTACAAATGTCTTCTCTAATGCTGGCATTTTTTTCATTTCTAATGCATGCTCACTAAACAATACGAATGCTATATCGGCAGAATCTAGCGCTCCTTTGTATTGAGGCAAAAACTCCGCATTAAGGCTAGAAAAAGTATGCAACTCGAAAACAGCGACTAAAGGTGCGCCTTTAAACCAATCCTTCACCGCATCTGTCGTAGCTTTCACCTTTGAAGGTGCATGAGCAAAATCTAAGTAGATATTTCCACCAATTTCATTTCCATTTCTTAAGACTTGCAACCTCTTGTTTGCTCCAGTAAATGTCTGAAGAGAATCGTAGAATTCGTCTTTGGATAGCCCTAGTTGCAAACATACTTTTTCGGCTGCCAATATGTTCTGCATATTATGATTGCCGATAAGCTTAACATCATACTTATTTTCTCCAACTACAAATTGATTTTCATTTGTAAGATTGATTTGATCATAAACATCGACATCGCATCGATGATTACCTTCCGCAATTATCGTTTTTAGATGTTCATCTTTTTCATACAAAAACAATTGATCAGAATCAGTCATGTCATTTATAAACAATCTGAACTGATCTACATAATTATCTAAAGTTGGAAACACATTAATATGATCCCATGCGACGCCAGTGATTACGGCAATATTAGGTTTGTAGTGCATCATTTTTGGTCTTCGATCAATTGGTGAAGACAAATACTCGTCTCCTTCGAGGATGATTATGCCTGCATCAGACAATTTGACCATTCTATCAAACCCATCTAATTGAGCACCAACTAAGTAATCATATGCGATATCCTTTGATGATAATGCATGTAATATTATTGATGTTGTTGTAGTTTTTCCATGACTACCCGCTATAACAACACGCGTTTTCTCCATTGATTGTGCTGCAACAAATTCGGGATAAGAATATATTTTCAAACCTAACTCTTGGGCCTTTAATAATTCCGGATTATTCACTCTTGCGTGCATTCCTAAAATAACAGCATCAATATTTGGCTCGATTTTATCAGTATACCAACCATACTCAGGTGGAAGAAGTCCCGAATCAGCCAATCGACTGCGTGACGGTTCATAGATTTCATCGTCACTACCAGTGACTGTGTGTCCGTAATCATGCAGTGCAAGTGCTAAATTATGCATCGCACTGCCACCTATTGCTATAAAATGTATACGCATGTCGTGAATTTGTTAATAATTAACTTAGTATTAAGTAAAAAAGTAGAACAAAGGAATTAATTTTACATTACAAATAATAACGGAATACCAATATCCGTTAAAAATGTATCGATTAAACAGTATTAAAACATAACAGAATGAATTCTAAAACAATAAAAAACTTATCTAAACTTTTGGCTTTAGTTGCAGTAGTCGCAATATTCTCTTCTTGTAACAGAGGTGGTGTAGGATGTCCTTACGAAATGGAAGTAGCTACAAACATCCTAATGCAAGTAGTTAAGTAATATTCGGAACTACTTCATTGTTTTATTGTTTGTTTCAATGTTCTTATTGGGGTAAGAATATTTAAATGACAATAATAAACAAAAGTTCAATAGATGATAAATTGGAAAAAACTAGAGTCAACTTCGACTTTAGAAAATATTATCGAGGATAGCTTTAATGCACCTCAGGTAATATTCAAACATAGTACGACTTGTCCAATAAGTGGCATGGCAAAGAGAAGACTAGAAGGTGGTTGGGATATTGAACTATCTCCATATTACTTGGATCTATTATCGTATAGATCTATCTCTAATGCTATAGAAGACAAGCTTTCGGTTAGACATGAGTCGCCACAAATCATCTTGATAAAAGATGGTAAAGCGATATATGCTGAAAGTCATTTAGACATTTCAGCATCTTCATTACAGGAAAGCTTGGATTCTCACCTACATGGATAAACTCGTATTTTCACAAGACGGTTCTCATACAATTATTTCTGATCGGTTTGGCGTGAGCTATCACTCCAAATTTGGATCTATACAAGAAACTCAAACTGTATTTATTGATGCCGGTCTTGACTACATCGTTAGTCGTGGCTATAGAGATATCAATATACTAGAAATGGGTTTTGGGACAGGGCTTAATGCATTGATGACCTACCAATCAATCAAAGGTATAAATATCAATTATCATACGCTAGAGGCGTACCCAATAGTCGAGGCGCAGTATTCTGAACTTAACTACCCTACTGTCTTATCACTGACTGAGGAACAAACTGAAGGTTTTTTGAAAATGCACGAAGCGTCTTCCAATGAAAAAACATCTCTTTCTGAGAATTTCAACTTCACAAAGCACATTATAAAAATAGAAGACTTCACAACTACTGAAAAGTTTGATATTATTTATTATGATGCATTTGCTCCGACAAGTCAAGAAGAATTATGGACACCAGAGCTCATGGCTAAGTTATTTGAAATGTGTAATACTGGGGCTGTATTGGTAACTTATTGTGCAAAAGGATCATTTAAGAGAGCATTACGTTCTGCAGGATTTACCGTGGAAGCACTTGACGGACCAGAAGGCAAAAGAGAAATGACTAGAGGGAAGGTCCCTGAGTAAATTATAATATCGTGTAATTTCTTCACTCTTATAAACTAAAAATTTGTAAGCGTTTCTAACACCCCTAATAATCCAATACCAAAGCCAAAATTAAGTATTCCCACAAACCACAAAAGGTCTCAAATTATCAAGTAATATATTCCCTTTATGATTATATGGTTCATCGCTGTAATGAGCTTGAATGATGAAGTACTCATGTTCTGCATTGGGGACAAACTGAATCATATGTGTTGACCAATTCATACTTTTCACAATAGGAGATTCAAATATTAATTGATTCTTATCACATTTAGTACTTCCAATATATATTCTAACTTGGATCGGTTTATTATATCCAGAATAAATGATAGAATGAGCCAAATCTATAGATGTCCTATAACATTGTCCTTTCTTTAATTTTGATGATAATCTCTGGCCGAACTGTTCATATGTTCCATTTTCTCTGGTGATTATTCCTACATAACTATTGCCATCGCTCGGCTCATTATAGACCCCCCAAAAACCAGGAAAAATATCTGGTGTTGTCATATTATCACATGGATGCCAACCTTGAGGTGTTGTCGCATCAGCTGGTTCATCTTCAAATGATGGGTTAATCACAGATATTTGGCACTGATTTTCAGTAGAAAACAGCATTAATCCTATTATAAGAGTTAATAATCTCGGATTAATTGAAATAAATAGGCTCATCACATTATTAATATGTATCATATATTACTTTTGTATTACAATAATAATCCATGTCAGCATCAAAATCAAAGCCTACACATATTTATTCTAGCATATCGGTGGCAATCGTAATGTTTTTGCTCGGAACATTTGTATTATTATTACTTCACTCTCACAATCTAACGAATATCATCAAAGAAAAGATGAACATTGTTGCAGAATTAGAAAAAAATGCAGATTCTGACCATGTGATCGACTTGATGAAGAAACAATCAGCCATCAGAAGTAGTTCGATTAAATACATACCAAAGTCACAAGCGATAGAAACAATGTCATCAAACCTAAAAATGGAGTTCGATGAAGATTCAAATCCTTTCTCGGATGTAGTGACTTTTAATATCAAATCCTCGGATTATGATTCGAATGTGCTCCGAAAGTTAAAAACAACACTAGAAAAAGATAATAATGTACAGTCTGTCTACTATGAGGACCTTACAATCCAAAACATAAAGTCTAACCTTAATAAAGTTGCTTATGCTATTTTCTCTATTGGCCTTATATTCGTTTTCCTTGCTATAATTATAATTAGAAATACAATCAACCTAAGTATGTACGCGGATAGATGGGAGATCAAAACTATGGAACTTATAGGAGCTAAATGGGGATTCATCAAAATGCCATACATCAAGACAGGCGTAATGGTTGGTTTCAGGGCTTTTATTATCGCAGCCATCTCAATCATGGGCTTGCTCATATTAGTCAACCTTTACTTCCCCAACATATGGGAAGTGGTTAACTTCTTTTACATTCTTATTTCCTTAGGAGTAATATTCGTGCTTGCTATTGTAATCCCAGCAATTACGACCAATTCCGCAGCAAATAAGTACCTTAAGAAGAACATGGATGCACTATATGAGTAAGGGGATTAATTATTGAATCGACTAATTATTGAATTCCGTTGCCATCCCCTAACTGAGATTAGTACTCCGTTTTGTCCATCTTTGTAGCCCATTTTTCAAAAACGGGTAGCGCGTCTTTTCTCAGCAGTCTTACAAATTTAATATCTCGATCTTCCATTTTCTTTTCTAGTTCATCATAAATGAATTGGTCATCAAAATCGATTTTTGCAGCATCTTTTTTTGTACATGCATAGTATACCATTTTGGGTCTAGCCCAATAGATCGCTCCAAAACACATTGGACAAGGTTCGCATGAAGTATAAATTATACAATCATCAAGTTGAAATGAGTTTAGCTTTCTACAGGCTTCTCTTATTGCTACTACCTCAGCGTGCGCAGTTGGGTCATTTGTAGAAGTTACTTTATTATGTCCTTCTGCAACAATTTCATCATCTTTAACAATAACACAACCAAATGGACCTCCTGCATTAGAATCAACTCCTTTCTCTGCCATCGCAATGGCACGTTTCATAAAATATTCGTCTCTTTCTGTCATCTTATTTTTTTTGATTCTTAACTTGTATTATTTGAGCGGCAATACTCACAGCAATTTCTTCAGGGGTCTCACTCTTAATAGACAAACCAATCGGTGCATAAATTGAGTTTAAATCCTCCTTCGCAAAACCACTCTTAAGTAAGTATTTCCACATTGTTTTCAGTTTTGCCTTACTGCCCAAAACGCCGACAAACTTATAATTATTATTTATTAATTTACTTACTACTAAAGTATCATCTGTGTACTTATTGGTCATTATCGCCACGTAGCTATGATCACCTTGATCAATATAATTGTGTATTTCGCCGTAATCAACAACAGTTTTTTGATGAGCAAAAACGTTATTCTCTAAAGTATTTAAGCGCGCTCTGTTATCAAAAACAATCACGTAAAACCCAAGGTTCACAAACAGTGCAGAGACAGCAACGCCGACATGTCCTCCTCCAATAATGTAAAGAGTTTCTCTATGACCGATATGCTCTTCAAAGAACCAATTTTCCTCTGAATTAATCTGATATTCAAATTGACCTATGAGGCGTTTATTAGAGTAAACAAAAGAATCTGGCTTCAAACTTAAGGTACCTTGTTTATTATTTTTTAAACAATCTAAGATATTCCTAACTTCAGAAATATGATTTACGCTTAAGCAATGAAAGGCAACAGTTTGTTCACCAGAACAAATCATTCCTGAACCATTTATTATATGTCCTCTATGAATTTGTTTTTTAATAAATGTTGGTGACTTTTCCGCTAATAATAGTTCTTGAGCTTGTTCAACCAAAGCAAACTCCATAATACCACCACCAACAGAACCAAAGATAAACCCATCCTGAGCAACAAGCATCTTAAAGCCTTTTCGTCCAGGTGAACTCCCTGAATTCTCAATAACCGTTAAGACGTACACCTTTTGGTTATCTTGGAGCTTATCTAATATGTGTTCCCAATATATCATTGAAAAATTGTTTCACTTAAGGCATAATAGATAGCCATTAATCCAGAGAATATAGCACTCGCTACAAATCTCCAATCTAGTCGTATTTTATTTTGAATCATATAATTGGCAATCAATGAAATTGGAATATTTGCTAAAAAAGACCAAAAAGCGATCAGTAATAAGTTACTACTAATCAGCTCATAACTCCCCGAAAACAATTTGATAAAAGCCAAGTGCCTAAATATCCATAATGGATTGAAATAGACGATTGCCAATCCAGTTTTAGCAAGTGTTTTCTTTAACCCAGTATAAGACTTGGTTATTTTATCTATCCATGAGAAGTAGTTAGGGATTTCAAAGCTATAAATGATTGCACCAACAAGCATCATCCCCAATAATCTGTATATCGAAAACTCGTTTAATAAGAAGGCAGCTATTGTATCTCCAATACTATAAATGACAGCACCTCTAGTTATATTTTGCTTGGTATATTTCAGCTTAATTGAATTTATTTATAGAAAATAATAATAATCCGTTAATTAAAAATGTTGGCTAAGAACTTTCATATAATCCCATCAAAACTTTCTCAGGTGTAAATGGAGAATGGAATTTCAATTTATAATTCGGATTAAAATCTTTTACCGCTTGTTGAATAGCAAAGTAAGCTCCAATCCCATACATCAATGGAGGCTCCCCTACCGCTTTAGATTTTTTAATCGCCAATTCGTGTCCGTCTGTATCTAAAGGGATAGTTTCAATAACCTTTGGTGCAGAAAAAATATCAGGCACCTTATAAGTAGATAAAGCATTGGATAATAATCGACCATCATCACCATATGCAATTTCTTCCATAGTCATCCAACCGATTCCTTGTGCTAGTGCACCTTCCACTTGACCTAAATCAATACCCAAATTCATTGATTTTCCAAAATCGTGAACAATCTTCACCGCATCAATTTCATATCTCCCACGAAGACAATCTACAGTTACTGTTGTAATGGCAGTTCCATATACATGATAGGAGAAAGGATGTCCTTTTTCTTTTGTTTTATCAAAGTGAATTTTAGGTGTAGCGTAATGCGCATTTTCAGATAAAGCGACTCGCTGCGCCATTGCTTGAATAATTAAATCCTCCCATGATAGTGAAGATTTTTCACCGCCTCTAAAAACAAAATTCTCTTGAATTGAAATAGTCTCCTCTTCTATTCCAAGAAATTCTGAAGCAACTTTGGTGAGCCTTCCAATCAGTGCATTACAAGCCATTTCAACGGCTTTTCCGTTCAGATCTGCTGTGGAACTAGCTGCTGATGGAGATGTATTGGCCACCCTAGTTGTGTTTGTTGTTTCCAGTTTTATTTTCGCTGCAGAGATCCCCAAAACAGAATGTGCTACTTGAAGCATTTTTGTGTTTACACTCTGCCCCATTTCTACAGCACCTGTAGATATGCCTACACTGCCATCCTGATAGATATGTATGAGAGCACGTGCATGATTCATCTGTGTATTTGTAAAAGAGATTCCAAATGCAATTGGCATTAAAGACACTCCTTTTTTGAACCGTTTATTCTTTTTATTAAATGCAATTACTTCTTGTTCTAAATGCTCAAATTCAAATTTATCTTTGGCAGTGGACCAGGCATTTCTAGCTTCTACTTGAGTAGCAATCTGTCCATATGAAAACTCATCGTTCTCTGCCAATAAGTTTTCCTCTTGGATCAGCCTTCTATTGACTCCTATTTTATCAGCGGCATCAGCAATTGCGCTTTCTATTACAAACATTCCTTGAGGACCACCAAAACCACGAAAGGCAGTATTGGGCGGCAAGTTAGTCTTGCAGCTATAAACTGTAGTGCTTACATTAGGAATAAAGTAGCTGTTCGTCGCATGGAATAATGTTCTTTCTGCAATGGCCGGAGATAAGTCCGCCGCCGCACCAGAATTTTGTAAAAACTCAACTTCAAATGCCTTGATCTTTAAATCTTTTGTCAACCCTATTTTATAAAAAGAAGCGTACGGATGTCTTTTGCCTGTCATCCGTAAATCATCATGACGATTTAGAATATACTTTACGGGTCGATTAAGAGCCTGCACTGCAACAGCCGCCATGACAGCCCAAGGAGTTGCTTGATCTTCTTTGCCTCCAAAACCACCACCTAGTCGAATGACATCTACTTCAATCTTATGCATAGGGATACCTAGAACCTTTGCCGCTGTTTTCTGAACCTGTGTCGGTCCTTGAGTAGACGAAGTTATTTTTATCGTACCGTTTTCCATTGGTACGGCATAACAACCTTGCGTTTCAAGGTACAAATGTTCTTGCCCATTAGAAAATGTTTCCCCTTCAAATACATAATCACAATCTGGGAATGTGCTCAATGAATCACCTAATTTAAATGAACGAGGTGCATTAATAAAACTCTCTTTTTCTTTTGCTTCTTTGGCCGTCGTAATCACGGGTAACGCCTCGATATCAATTGTGATTAGCGCTCTTGCTTCTTTCGCAATCGCTTCGGATGTTGCAACGATAAATGCAATGGGTTGTCCCCAAAAATGAACTTCATCTTCTGCCCACAGAGGTTCATCAGGGATAATACCACCAATTTGATTTTCACCCAAGACGTCTTTGTAAGTGAATATTTTCTCCACGCCTTCAAGTACTTCTGCTTTTGAATAGTCTACAGACTTGATTTTCCCATGAGCACTAGGAGAATCGAAACACAATCCGAAAAGTGCATCTTGTCGTAAGATTATATCATCAACAAATAATGATTCTCCTCTGACATGCGTATAGCTATCTATATTTTTCATTGTTTTTAGCATGAAATCAACTTTTCTAGTTCAACGTGATTTGGGAACAATTCAATAAAATGAGCTAAAAACAATTGGTTCGCCAGCAGCTTTTTATATTCCGACGTGCCCCTTACATCGCTTATAGGCGTAATCTCTGATTGCAATATATTTGCAGCCTCTTTTATTGTTTTTGAATCTATTTGTTTTCCAATCAGGTATTCATTTGTCTTGTATAGATATTTCGGAATTGCGGCTACCCCACCAACAGAGAAATGGGCATTAGTAATAACATCGTTACTAACAGAAATTTTTCCAGCTGAATTCACACTAGCAATATCTAAATGGGTTCTCTTACTTACTTTTTCAAAATTGAAGAAGTCATTTTTTCTAGGTACTAAAAATGAGATATTTTTTAAAATTTCATCCTCTTTCAAATCATACACTTTGTAGTTTTGATGAAACGAATGAAATGGAATTTGTCGCTCACTTCCATCTTCTTTTTGAATGGTCAACGTTGAATTTAATGCTAGAAAAAAAATAGTCATATCGCCAATCGGTGATGCGTTCACAAAATTTCCACCAAGAGTTCCCATATTTCGGATTTGCTCAGAAGATACCAATTTTAAAAATTGCTTTAATCTTGGAAACAACGTTCGCAATTTCTTATTTTCTAATAATTCTGTAACTGTTGAATTAGCTCCAAGAGTGCATATTCCTTCTAAAAACGAAATGCCTTTCAAGCTAGATTCATCAATTAACAAATGCACATTTTCATTGGCCATTTTATCTGCATGACGAACATATAGATCTGTTCCGTTAGCAACTTTAGTGCTTCTTGCTGGAGCTAATTGACCTCCTTCGTCGTCCCTTATCGAGTTACTAGATAAATCATTACACAAAGTCATCAATCTTCGTGGGATAGACTCAAAGTAATTAGGAATAAATCCTTCATTTATCAACCAATCTATTTTATTGTCTCCTTCTTTTTGGTGAAGCTTTTTTTCAATTTCTAATCCTGCTTTCTCAATAGATTTATAACCTGTGCATCTGCAAATATTCCCACTAATTGCATCGTTACAGCTTTGACGACTCCCTGTGGCATTACCGTTAGATTCTAATGCGAAGCCTGTCATCGAAACCACAAACCCTGGAGTACAAAAACCACATTGGGTTGCATAGTTTTCAGCCATCATTTTTTGGACAGTATTCAACTCTGCAGGTAAATTAATGCCTTCAATCGTGACAATGTGTTTTCCACTAGCATTCCCCAAAGGCGAAATACAAGAAGTAATGCTTTGGTAACTGACATCATCACCTTCCAAAGAACCTACTAATACCGTACATGCGCCACAGTCGCCTTCTCGGCAACCTATTTTTGTACCTTTTAACTGTTTGTATTCTCGAATAAAATCGAGTAGTGTAACACCCGAATTAATGGATGTACTGATAATCTGATTGTTGAGTATAAATTTTATCATGTGAAGAGCAAGTTACAAAATGTCAAGAGAATTCTGCATGATTTGTTTTGAGAATTCATTTGCTTTCATGACTTTCCAGTTAAGAGGCCAAAGGATATTATAGTTAATTTCTATCCTATGAAATACTAATATGTCATCTGAATATATTACTTAATTGAAGTACATAAAACATAAATTTTAGCTGATTCAATTTTAAACCAGACTGGTTATTTACTTAATATATTAAAATGACAGAAATCAAAAACATTCAATAAATAAGAATAAAGTATTAGGTCTAAATTAAACCTTAAGGCTTCGTTAAAGTCAAAACGATATCAATTATTAGTATTTGACTAAATTGTCTTATAAATTGAATGTTCACTACGAAAACAAATTGAAATGAATAGAAGATCTGCAATAGCAGCATTTGTTGGTAAAAAAAATAGTACTAAATCCAACACAAAAGCTACATCAACTTCGTCCGATTATTCTGCAGCAATCACTTCTCTGAATCCATATAATGGAACATGGACATTTGCAGAAGCTGCTCATTTGTTGAGAAGGACAACATTCGGTCCAACTACTGCACAAATAACACAAGCCGTTGAGGTAGGAATTGATGCTACCATACAACTTCTACTCACTACAGAAGAAATGCCCCCTCTTCCAATAAACTTTAATTTTCAAAATGATCCAACAACCCCAATAGGTGACTCTTGGATAAACAAGCCTCTTGACTCTGATATACCTAATCTCAACACATCCAGAAATGTATCAGTGAATTCATGGCAAATGGGACTAATGAATGAGGGTGGTGTTAATATAAGAGAGAAACTTGTATTGTTTTGGCACAATCATTTTGTTACCTCAGGAATTGCTAGATCTTCTAATAATTTTGAATATTTAAATACCTTAAGAAGAAATGCAATTGGGAATTTCAGAACATTAACGGAAGAAATAACAATTTCGTCTTCAATGCTTTTGTACCTAAATGGAAACCAAAATAGCAAACAAGCTCCAAATGAAAATTTCTCAAGGGAACTTTTAGAATTATTTACTATCGGGAAAGGCTTACCCGCAGGAGCTGGTGATTATACAAACTATACAGAAGATGATGTTGTAGCATTAGCCAAAGCACTTACAGGTTGGAGAGCGGTAACTAATGAAGAAGGAATTAATGTGAGTGTATTTGTAAACAACAGACATGATACAACAGACAAACAGCTATCCCATAGATTCGACAATGTTATCATTTCTAATGGAGGAGAAGATGAATACAAGACTGTAATTGATACAATTCTTCAACAAAGTGAAACTGCTAGATATCTCAGCCGAAGATTGCACATTTGGTTTGTTGGATCAAACATTGATGCTGAAACTGAGGCTAATATCATAGAACCAATGGCCGCACTAATCAGAGACAACAATTATGAAATAGAGCCAGCTTTGAATGCGCTGTTAAAAAGTGAGTACTTCTATCAAACTTCTATAAGAGGATGCATGATTAATCATCCAATAGATTTTGTTTTTAAACTGATTAATACTTTTGAGATTAATTTACCTGAGAACATTTTAACAAAATATAGAGTTTGGCTGAATATTTTCCGAACAATTAGGACATTAGATATGGAGATATTAGCTATTCCTAGTGTCGCTGGTTGGAAGGCATTTTATCAAGGGCCTCAGTATTATGATGTATGGGCCAATTCAGTATCTCTTCCGATCAGAGAGGGCATTGTTGAAACTCTGCTAGAGGGATTTAATATCGCACAAAACAGTATTAAATTAGATGTATTATCAGTTACTAACAAAATAAACAATGCCAGTGACCCGAATATATTAATCGAGACGTTGGCAAACACTATTTTTCCATTCTCTATTTCTGATAGTCAAAGGGACTTTCTAAAGGATGTGCTTATTCAAGGCCTACCTGATTTTGAATGGACTGTAGAATATGGTGAATACCTTGGAGATCCTGAAAATCCAGATAAAAAAGCTGGAGTTGAAACTAAACTCACTGCACTTTTTACATCTATGCTAAAAATGCCCGAATTCTACTTAATTTGAATAATTAGGGACTCATTACATATTCAAAGAGAGTTCTTCATTAAGAATATAGGTGGTTCAATTGAACAAATCTATTGATGATATAATCATTGAAAAATAAAAAATATACCCTCATGAAAAGAAGGTCGTTTATAAAAACAGGTACATTATTAAGTGCTCCACTTATCTTAGGTGGTGTGCCAGTAGCCGCGATACAAGAAAATTTATTTTCAAACTGTCTTAATCAGGATACGGACAAAATTCTTGTCTTGATTCAGCTAGGTGGCGGAAATGATGGCCTTAATTGTATCATACCCAAAGACCAGTACTCTAATTTGGCAGTCGTTCGACCACAAGTTATTGTCCCAGAGAATAATATTTTGAATGTCACTGATACCGTCGGATTCCATCCGAGTATGGCTCCAATGAAAGAACTGTTTGACGAAGGGAAATTAAATATTATTCAAAGTGTGGGTTATCCAAATCAGAATCGATCCCACTTCAGATCAACAGACATTTGGCATACGGGTTCTGATGCAGATGTTTTTCTGAATACAGGTTGGATGGGTAGATATTTGGATAAATTCAATCCAGATTATCCAGAAAATTTCCCAAATGTAGAATGTCCTGATCCATTTGCAATAACAATAGGATCATCGGTTTCTGAAACTTGCCAAGGCAGCGCTGGTAACTTTAGTTTAGCATTAGTAGATCCAGAAAATCTTAGCCAATTATCTTCTCCAATTAATAATGAATTAAATGGAGGATGCTATGCAGACAAATTAGACTTCCTTGCAAAAACGATCGAGCAAACTAATGCTTATGGAAGTGTAATCCAAGAAGCAAATGATATGGGTATGAATGCTTCTACCTTATACAATGAGAATGATAGTCTATCACAAAAACTAAAACTCGTAGCCAAACTAATTAAGGGAGGATTGAGAACAAAAATTTATGTGGTAAGTTTAGCAGGTTTTGACACACATGCTGATCAAGTTGTGGAAAATGAAACAACCACTGGTGTTCATGCCGAACTCTTAAGAGAATTGTCTGAAGCGATATACGCTTTCCAAGATGATCTTAAAGCTTTAGAGATAGAAGATAGAGTAGCTGGTATGACTTATTCAGAATTTGGCCGTAGGATTCGTTCCAACTTTAGTAATGGTACAGATCATGGAACAGCAGCACCATTAATCGTTTTTGGTTCGTGTGTATTACCAGGAATCACAGGGGACAATCCGGAAATTTCAGTAGATGTGGATGATCAAGAAGGTGTGCCAATGCAATACGATTTTAGGTCCGTTTATGGCTCAATGTTAACAGATTGGTTTAAAGTAGAAGAAAGCGTGGTTAGCGATATATTGTTGGGAGATTTTCAAAAAATTAATATAATTCAAGATTGTGCAGATCCACTATCTACGACCAACTTACAATCTGAAAATATCGAACTAAATGTATATCCTAATCCTACTGATCAAAAAATAAATATTGACTTTGTATCAGACGGTGATGTAATCAAGATTAACATTTTTGATGCCTTAGGACATGAAATTCAAGTTATTACTAATAAAAGGTTCTCATCAGGATCACACGCAATGGTGTTTGATGCAAGTAGATTAATACCTGGAGTTTATTTTATAAGGATCCAAACAAGGAAAGGGCAAAAAACTAAGCGGATTGTAAAAGCATAATTTGTTAAAAAATAATCGAAACAAAAAAGAAGACATCAATCTAATTGTAACGAATAGGAGATATTAAAAACTAAATAGCAGTATTAAAATACTGCTATTTAGTTTTCACAGAAGACCTCTCAACATATTGATTTCATTGCCGACTTTCGTTCCTATTCTTATCAACTAAATTGACCCACTCCCAGAGTAGGTAGACCTATTTACTCATTACCCTTCCTTTATTAGAATGAACCTTACATTATTAATTCTATTGCAGAAAGGAGAAGTTTCTAGAATAGAATTGCCTTAAATATATCTTCAATAGTTAGGATATAGTTTCGAAAGATTACCCATTCCTCTTATTATACAATACGCGGACCAGACACCAAAGACATTGATATTAATATTACACTTCCTCCAAAACTTAATGTCATCAAGCCTCCACTTATCATCACAATGTATGACATCCATTCCACACCCATCCATATCAAATAAATACCACCAAACGTAACTAAGACAGAAATCAAAGGTTCAATCATAAGGAATGATTTCAACTTCCTATTCATGCGTGCGCCAAAAACCAAAACGCCAAGAATAAAGAAGATAATAGACATGCTTAATATATGAGTATGAATAATATTGAGCATCTCATGGTCACTCTTCTTGAATTTCATAGTTGGCGCTTCTTCATTATCTTCATTCCCTATATAGTTTTCGACGATACCTACAGAAGAACTATTCGTCGAATTATCAACAAAAGCAAGTCCTGAGAAATACCCCACCGAAAGCACAATCAGAAACAATCCCACTAAGAATTTGAGTTGTCTTGGAAGTTCTTGTATGTAATTATTCGAAATCAAAATTTATCATTTTGCTTTAAGTAATTTATTGAGAATAGGACCTCTCTAACGGCATCCGTCATACTAGTGGCAGAAATAGTTGCTCCAGATATACCATCTACCTGGATTCCTATTTCGGGTCTATCTTTAATTGTCATTCCAAAGAATTGCTTGAGCCACCGTTTCATTCCTATCTGCCTTCCATGCTTTTCTCGATAGATTAATATTTTAGTATTGATAATTTCCATTGTTGGAGAGAACACGATTGCATAATCAAATACATTCTTCATACTCCGAGCTTCACCTACATAGGTATAACCAAGTAATTTATCGTCAGATTTCACCACAAATAGACAGTCGTTTATCTTCTTAATAGTAGCACTTTCAGACACGGCATCAACATTAATTGGATTCAAATCGAATGATCTTATATTGAATGTTTTAGCTATCGTTGCATTGACTTTTAGTTCTAACTTTTTTGGCCATGAGAAAGAAAACAAAAACATACACATACTCAATATAATGACGTTTATCATTTTCATAAAAATCATATTTAGTTTTGACATAGACCACATATTTTAGGGCATTTTTTACAATTAGATTTACCTTTCTTTTTGTACTTTTTACAACACTTCTTCTTAATAGATTTATTAGACATTATTTATTTTTTTTATTACCAACCTCCTCAGTTACGTACTTTCCAACAAGTTTTTCTATTTGATTTCTTTCCCAATCCTTTTCAGAATAAAACAAATGTTCGTATAGCCTTTTGCCTTCTACCCTATTTCTTAGTTTGATGTCTTGTTTCTGATTAAATACATCATCCCAAACTCCTCTCACATTTGCCCACATGTCTTTATTCTTATTCCAATACTTCATTGCCGCTACGCAATCAGATTCAGCCTTTCTCGTATAAGTATTGTATCCTTTTTCTTGCACTAATAAGACGTCAGATGAGTCGGTCCTAATCACTTTATCGTTATCCTGTTCGTGTAACCACCCACTATTTAGTACCTGAACCCTATTTCCGCGTTTCATAACATTGTAATCTGAACGTTTGGTGTACTCTCTCCTTGGAAGTGGGCTATCCGCTTTATGATACCAAGCCGAAACACCATCTGCGTGCGTCCAAGTTGCTGTTCCACTATATCTAGGACTATCATCTACTTGATAGACACTTTGAGTCCATGTTCCAGCTACTTTTTCAATATTTAATGGCTCATATATCCACTTGTTATTTCTATCAAATCTGTATTGGTTTTGATCTTCGTAAATCCAATCTTGTCTCCAATGTTTGATGATGGTAGAATCATTAATAATAAGCAAGTGCTGTAACACAATTTTGTCTTCTGTTTCTTCCACCAATTCTGCCCATTCAAATGCCGCAGAAGTGTAATCATATGCTTTTTCGTAGTCCACTTCAGGTGCAAACGTCTCCGTATATTTGAATTCCACATCATAGCATCCTACCATAGCTTTTATAGCAGCTATATCTAGTTTCTTTTTATTTGTTTGAGCGAATGTTTTTTGTGAAAAACTTACGAAAAGTATTGTCATCATCACTAATAAAGTGATTATTCTTAGATTAATTGTATTCATAATTACAGTCTTAATATTTATTTGTTATCATTTGTTAATCAGCGAATTACATCATAATTCCACTCATCTAATCTCTATATCTACAATGCAAATATATAAAAATAATCTTCTTATTTTTAATTAGTCTAAATAAGAATAGTATGTTTGCATTATCAACTTCAACAATCAATAAATAAAATATAACCATGAAAACAATATCAATACTTATACCAATTCTCTATCTATTAACCACATCAATAAGCGCACAAATAGATCAAATATCAGTAGGCAATAGCTATAGTCAACAAGCATATTATTCACTGTCAACTGGAGAGACAGAAATCGTTGCAAATGATGCTTGGGACATCTCATTTTCTGCAATTGGACAACAAGACGGTGGCGTATTTATTAATGAATCTGCAACCTTCATGAATGCTCCATTGCAGGCATTTTTATCTGAAACACAGAACTGGTCACAAGAGATAATAAATACAGAAGCTTATGTTGATTCTGTTGCTCTGCATAACCCCGATATAAATTGGACAGAAGGTGCTTTCAATTCAATAAAAGATCCAACATCACCATTCGATTATGGATGGGGTGCTTATAATCCACAAACCAACATTTTAGAAGGAACTAAGATCTTTATCATTAAAAATAGAGCTGGTTCATTCTTCAAAATGCAAGTAGAGAGTCTTTCAGGCGGTATTTATACGATGAAGTATGCTGATCTTAATGGAGATAATGAAAAAACACATGAAATCAATAAAGCTAATTCACAAACAGGAATAATTCATTTCTCTTTTAGTACAGATCAGGTAGTAGAAAGCCCAACGGATTACGATCTTATTTTCCAGAGATACACTACTCCACTAGATGCAGGTGATGGCACTTTCATTGAGTACACTGTAACAGGAGTATTACTAGCCAATGGAACAGAAGCCGTGCTTGTAGATGGAGTAGATCCTACATCCGTTATTGAATCTGATTATAGCGACCAATATTCTACATTACCTACTACAATCGGTCACTCTTGGAAGTCATTTGATTTCTCCTCAGGATGGATAATAGATGAAGATCGTACTCACTTTGTAAAAACTGCTGACAGTGATATCTATCAATTAACATTCTATGATTTTGAAGGCTCAAGTACAGGAATCACTACTTTAGAACGCACATTCATAACTTCTGTCTCGACTGATGAGAAGACATTGTCAGACAATACCATAACTGTATCCCCTAACCCAACGTCAGATTATTTTTCCGTAAAATCAGAGGAAGACGTTGCTATAAATGTAACAGTAACTAATGTGTCTGGCCAAGTAATCAAAAAGTTAGACTCAAGAACAAATACAGAAATATCAGTGGATGGATTACCATTGGGAATTTATAATATTACTATACAATCCCCAGTCTCAATAACAACAAATAAGTTAGTAGTTAGATAGTTTTATTCAGTGTTTTGAGGGGAGCCTAAGCAGTGGCTCCTCTTTTTAAAACTTCAATAAATTGAAAATTATGAACCCAAATTGTTTCAATTACAGTCTATGTAAAACAAATCATGGAGAAGTCCTTTTATCCGCCTGTGGTAAATCATACAAGTTAGTATTCAACAATATAATCCTAATCCATGGATATGAGTCGTACCTCACCTTCTTCAATAACATAGAGAATTGCCACTATTCAGTCAAAGCAGATGCAGATCAAGACAAACGTGACATCGTATTCGCTACTTTATCGAACTGTATGATTTTTTGTTTCTCAGTCAGCGAAATAGCCGAGCTATACTACCTCATGCAATCCGCACTCATCGAAGCAAAAATCTATGTATAAAATTATCATTTCCATATTGATATGTAATGTATCTCTGATCTCACAAGTTGATCTAGATACAATTGCATACTCCGTTTCTATGGATGATTTCGTAGTTACAGCTCAGCACGAGCCTACACATTACAAAGAAGCAATTCATCAAATTGACATTATCAAAAAAGAGACGATTGCAAAGATTGGTGCAGTTACGTTAGAACAAGCATTGATTCTATCTCCCTCCATAAGACTGACAGAAGATCCAATACTTGGTACTTCTATAACAATGCGAGGAGTAAGTGCAAGTAATGTGGCCATTCTTATCGACGGAGTTCCTGTCATCGGGCGTAACGGCGGAGCGATAGACCTATCTCAGATACCTCTGCAAAATGTAGAAAGAATTGAAATAATCGAAGGTCCATTATCCAATATTTATGGTAGTAATGCCGCAGGTGGAGTCATTAACATTATAACAAAAAAAAGCCAAATTAATCAATGGTCTTTTCAGCAAAGTAATCAAATAGAATCAATAAGTCAGCGTAATCACACATCATCTATTGGCTACCAAAAATCCAAAATAAATATTGGTATCAATGCTCGATACTTCAAATATGATCAATTTATATCTGATAGTCTTCGAATCATAGATAAGGACATCCTAGATGACGGTTCTACCAGATCAGTTACTCGATATCCATTTAATCCTAAAACTCAACAGTCAATAGGAGGTTATCTCCGCTACACTATCAATGATGATCAATTCCTAATTGCCAAATACGACTATAATACTGAAAATGTAATAGACTACGGTATCATTAAACGTCCACAATTCCTGCCATATGCGACGGATCAATTCTACCAAACCGATAGAAAGGATATATCTATAAACTATAAAGGAAAAATCAAAAACCATCTATTCGTCAATCTATTATCTTCTATCAATCGTTACGATCGAGTTAGAGATGATAAGCGTTACTATTTGGAAACTATGGCTTTTGATAGTCTATTACAAACTTCTGACTCCATCAAGTTCGATCAAGTATTTGGTAGGGTCAATTTCAATTATACTGGATTGAAAAATTGGGTCATAGGTGCTGGGTACAATTACACTTCTGAATCGGGCTCCGGAGACAGATTGATCAATAGAGATGGTCAGGATAGTCTGGTTTCAGTATTTTCAGAATCAGCCATATTTACAGACATCAAATATTCTGGAATCAAAAACCTAAAGCTTTCTCTAGGCAATCGATTTATATTCCACAGTATATATGACAATGCGATCACCTCATCTGCTCTAACCAAATATGACATTAATAAAAAGCTGTCTATTCGAGCAAGTTATGCCCAAGGTTACAGGAATCCAGCACTCAAAGAACTATATCTAGAGTTTATAGATATCAATCATAATATCATTGGAAATACAAATCTCAAACCCGAGCGATCACATGACTATCAAAGTACACTGACTTATTCTCCTTCAGACCAAATAAACCTATCCATAAATGGATACTATACCTCAATTTCAGATCAGATTACATTGACGGAATACGAAACGCTAAAATTTCAATACAACAATGTAGATCAATACAACGTCTATGGTTTCCATCCTTCATTTAGTTATTCCAGTAAAGGAATAACTCTAAATTCTAATTTATCTCTTGGTTATTGGTCAACAAACATTGATAGGGATGATGCTCCAACACACGGTCAGATTTTAGATCTTAATAACTCGGTAAATTACGAACTGGCAAGGACAGGTATTAGCTTCCTTATCAATCACAGGCATGTTGGTTCTCAACCGATTTATAGATTACAAAATGACATGATTGAAGTTGGAAAGATTGAGCAGTATAATCTAATTGATTTCTCATCATCTAGATCATTTTGGAATAATAAAATCACTCTTATATGTGGCATAAGAAACCTTACAAATATTACATCCATTGATGTACTTAATAGCTCAGGTAATGCTCATTCTGGAGGTGGTAAAAATTTGGTAAATATTGGCAGAAGTTATTTCTTTACTCTATCATATAGAATAGAGTAAAGCTTAATTAATCTCCTCTACCAACAACCTCTTACAAACTTCATAACTTAATGAAACTCCCTTACTATCTCCGTAATCGACCATCATCGTCTTATCAAATGCTTCAATTTTTAAGATCGTGAATTCTGTTCCTAAAGTTATAGATTTCTCATTTAACATATGTAGAAGTGCTACGGAACTATCACCTACAGCCTTTAATGTCACCTTGGATCCAGTTGTGATCGAAGACATCATAAGATAACTCTTTCTATCAAATTCTCCTTGTTTGTCAGGAATTGGCGATCCATGCGGATCAACAGTAGGATAACCAAGAATTTCATCCATCCTATCAAATAAACCTTCAGTTTTCAAATGCTCCATTTCCTCCGCGATCTCATGTACTTCTTCCCATCCGAAACCCATAATTTGGACCATAAACATCTCTGCAAGCCTGTGTTTCCTAATAATTAGAGCTGCCTGCAATCTACCTTTCGATGTGAGTTCCAATGGTTTATACTTCTCATATTTAATCCAACCATTAGCCGTCAATTTTTTAATCATATTATTGACAGTAGGCTTACTTACTTGCATCGCTTGCCCCAACGCTGTTACAGTTATCGTCTCATTTTTATTATTGAGAAAGTAGATGGCTTTGAGGTAGTTTTCTTTTGTCTGAGTGGGCATTATAATAGTTTCTGAACCAAAGATATAAAACTATAGTTAAAATAATTGTTAGATATCATCTAACTTATTACTTTTACAGTACAAAATACATATAAATTGAAAACACAACACTTAATATATACTTTCATATCGATTCTATTAACTCTTCAGTCATTTGGACAGAATCAACTATTGGGAAAAATTACAACTAGCGACGGTCCATTAGAATTTGCATCTGTGATACTTGACGCAAACATCGTAGTACAGACTAATATGGAAGGTTTATTTGCATTTGAAAATGTAAAAAATGGTCATCATGATATAGAAGTCAGTTTCATCGGATATAAAACGATCACTAAACATGTTGATATGCCCTCTAGTCAGATGTTAGACATATTCCTCGAATCAGATTTACTTCTTTTTGATGAAATAGTAGTGACGGGCACCAAGACTTTTAAAAGGCAGACAAAATCCGCTGTAATCGTAAATGTAGTAGACAGTAAGACTCTTGATAATGTGCAAGCATGTAACCTATCTGAAGGATTGAGATTCCAGCCTGGTCTAAGGGTCGAAACAGATTGTCAAACATGTAACTACACACAGCTTAGAATGAACGGCCTTGCCGGTGGATATTCTCAAATATTAATCAATGGTCGTCCGATATTTAGTCCTTTGACTGGATTATACGGATTAGAGCAGATTCCAGTAAACATGATTGATAAAATAGAAGTCATCAGAGGTGGTGGATCATCATTATATGGTTCAAGTGCTATCGGAGGTACCGTAAATGTTTTAACAAAGGTCCCAACTATAAATAGCAATAGTTTCAACACATTGTATCAAAACATCAATGGAAGAGCCCATGATTTCATGGTCAATGCAAACAGTACTTTAGTAAGCAAAAACAAAAAGAGTGGTGTCTCATTATTTCTAAATCGTAGAGAAAGAGAAGCATATGATCATAATGATGATAACTTCTCGGAGATCCCTGAAATCAAAAACACTTCTGTAGGAATGAGTTTATTCTTCCTTCCATCACAAAATCAAAAGGTTGAAATAAGCCTATCCAATCTCAATGAATTTAGATATGGCGGAGAATTAACAGAAAAGCCTGCTCACTTAGCACTACAATCTGAAGAACGCACTCATAACGTATGGATGGCGAGTGCCGATTACCAAATCAACTTCAATAAAGACAGGTCTAATTTTATTGCATATTCCGCATGGCAGAATACAGCAAGGGATCACTATACAGGTATTGTACCTGATGAAGAAGATGAAATAGCATTTGCAAATCATTTAGCATCTCCTCCATATGGAACTTCTCTTACTAAAACAATACAAGGAGGAATTCAATTTAATCATAATTTGCCGAGATTTCTTGGAGGATCAAATGTCTTAACTTTGGGAAGTGAATATTTGGTAGATGATACATTCGATGAGATTGAATCATATAATTACATAATAGATCAAGTCACTAAAAACTTCGGTGCATTTGCTCAGAGTGATTGGGAAATATTACCATCTCTGAATCTTTTATCAGGAGTAAGAATTGACCAACATAATTTGGTTGATCGAGTGGTCGCTAGTCCTAGATTATCATTGCTATATAAGTACGGAGAAAATACTCAAGTTAGAGCTAGTTATGGTACAGGCTTTAGAGCACCTCAGGCTTTTGATACAGATCTCCATATCGCATTTGCAGGTGGTGGAGTATCTAGAGTACAATTATCTGAGAACCTCACAGAAGAAACATCAAAGAGTTACAGCGCATCACTAAATTATGACAAACCAACAGAACATTGGGTAGCTGGATTTACGATAGAGGGCTTTTATACTAAATTAAATGATGCATTTACACTCGTACCTATTGGGGAAGATAATTTTGGTGAGCTATTCGAAAAGAGAAATGATCAAGGAGCCTTAGTAAAAGGGTCTACAATAGAAATAAGAGCCAACTATGATAGAAAAATTCAAATAGAATCAGGCTTAACTATCCAATCTAGTCAATATGAAAATAAAGTGGAATACATTGATGAAATTGAGGGAATTAAAGACTTCATACGTACGCCAAATATTTATGGATTTGCCAACTTATCACTAAACCCCACCAAGAGATTCAGCGCAAACATTAACTATATATATACGGGCAGTATGATTGTTCCACATTTTGCTGGTGCTCCTAATCAAACAGTAGATGAGATCATTACCTCTTCTCCTTTTTCTGAGGTAAGTGCTAAGATTAATTACAAGTTTCCATTTATGATAGACACTAACCTAGAACTCTATGGAGGCCTCAAAAACATACTGAACAATTACCAAGAAACGTTTGACATAGGGAAGAATAGAGATAGTAATTTTGTATTCGGACCAGCTCAACCTAGGACTATTTTTGTTGGGTTGAAATGGTCGATATGATTATATTGACAATATCAGCAATCAGATAAATCAATAATAATCATATCGACAGATTCATCGATGGCCTTCCAATGAAGACGTTAGTAATATTTTCATTAACCCAACTCGCTCAATACGATCTTAGCCAGTCTAATTAGTTCGTCAAAGTCATTCGCACAATGAGGACCATCTGATTTAGAATAACTTGTATCAAATGTCAATATTAAGTTACTATATCGCACTACCAATTCTTTATCTACATAGCTGGCATCACCATCTTCAGAAGTGAATGCATCGTTCCCTAGGTTCGATATTGTTTTTGCATTCTCCGCATCGGCTTTGATACTTTGGAAAACACTCTCAGCTATGGAAGGTAAACCTGGCACAGAAGTAATAACAGTAGTTTCAAAAATGGCCAGTGTTACATAATCATTTACAGTATTTGGCTGTAATCCTAATTCTATGATGCATGTCGTTCCTGTTCCGATTTTCACATCTACAAGCATATCTTCACTGCCTACAAAACAGATAGAGGAGTAATCTCCAGTATCAAATAAAGTGTTGCAATCGTATTCTACCGGATCATCTGAACCAGAGGTGACTGGATCATCTTTACCACAGCTTGTAAATAGAAAAGCTGATGCACAAAATATTAATAGTAAGTTTTTCATTGTTATATTTTTTATTTTTTGAATAATTGTAGTGGTAATTTTACTTTCTAGCTGAATCCAACACAGCTTCTGCCATCCGCTTTAATTGAGACTGGTTTGACATGCAGTTCTTGCCGCCCTTGGTTGTACTTACGGTATGCAACGTATACATCGATTTATCTTCATAAAAAATTAGATCCCTATTTTGTGTCCCATATTCCCCTGATGAAAACTTGTACTCTACATAAAAAGCATCTTTACCTAATCGACTGACTTTTTTCACCTTACCTCTTTTCTTTGCTTTAGATTTTGCAGCGTTGAATACTTGACCAGTAATCATACTCATAGGTGAGCGATTTATTGCAAGATCAACTGTACTCTTCTTTGATTTAAAAACGTGAATACAAATCAATGGGTTTTCTATATCTTTATTGACTCGATAATCATCATTTCTAGTCATACACAACTTCGAGAAATCCGCATCAGCAATCAATGCATCACAATCAAATGGTTTACCACTTTTCTCACCAAATACATTTTCCATAAAGTCCTCTACATCATCTTGAGTTACTTCCTCTTTTGCAGATTTGTCTTTACAACCTATCAAGAATAATAGGGCAATCAATAAATATGAATATTTCATTTTGATGTTTTGTTGGTTAACTATTCTATTGGATTACGATCTCTACTCTTCTATTGAGTGCTCTACCCTCTTCCGTAGTATTTGCGGCCATAGGAGAAAGTTGCCCTACTCCATGAGATGATATCTGATTGGCTGCGATCCCGTGATTTTCAATCAACACAGACTTCACTTTAGCCGCCCTGTCCTCGGATAGTTTTTGATTGGTCGGGAGAGAACCTACATTGTCCGTATGACCTACGATATAGTAAGTTTTTGATGGATTCTGTTTTAGAAATTCACCAATTGTTTCAATGATCACATGTGATTCTTTCTTTAATTGAGCACTGCCAAAATCAAAATGAATATTGTTAAATATTTTCTTTCCTTCGTTTTTAATCTTTTCATCAATCGACTCAATAGTTACCTGATCTGAATCCATAACATCTTCTTCTATGATCTTTGCAAAAATGAATATACTCCCATTTAGGCTCTTCCATGATGTCCTGTTATATCGGATTAATAATGCTATTGTATACTTCTTATTATTTTTCTTGCCTTGCGCTACGAAATAAGATTCATCACTTCTCAAATTGCTATTATGGCGACTCATTGCAAATCTGAAATGTTTCAGTTTCTGATTATCCCATCCTTTTATAAATTTAACATCACCCATACTAGGAAACTTCCTAGTGAAGTTTCCATTTCCAAATTTGAAACAGTTATTTCTTCCATTACAGGAATAGAGTATCTCCATATCACTATTTTTCAAAGCCGCTTCATAGTTTCTTTGGACTTCTAATACTGTAGCATTTTTATTATTTTCAATAGCAAATAGTATATCAGTAATCTTACCTTCTACCGTAAGTTGATTGGTTTCTTTACTACTTGTCTGTCTTTCAATTGGCAAGGTTACACTTTCGTATTTATTCTCATTGAATCCTATTACACAACTGTTTTTATATCTTTTTAAAATGATATGATCTTCGAAACCTTCTACATCAGGGCATATCGATTCTTGTCCAAAAACTAAACATTGAATAGGTATAAACAATAGAATTAATAGGTCTTTGATTTTCATTATATTATATATTTATTAGTTGAATAGATATGACCTTATGGAATTTTAAATCTCAAGGATCATTTAATTGATAGGATTGCAATGGCAACGATGTAAAGCGATTTTCCAGGTTTTATGTAGTCCACAATTATAGATTCCTCATCATCTCATTGGCAAATGCTATAAAGGCATCCTTACCCATATTGCATGGTAAACCATCATCACTTTCATATTCTCCAGTAATCGTTCCTACAAAATTGCAATCCCGAAAAACTATGTAGTTCTTTATCGTTTCATCTTCGACTATAGTATAAAAATGAGCTTGAGCTCCAACTCCATTAATCTCCTCCTTTTCTTCTGAGATTGAGTCTGCAAATACCTTAGCAAATAAAAAACCACCTATTGCTTTATCCTTAGTCTCATGATAACTGACTGACATAATATAAGGAACAGCATTTTCATTTTGCGGAATTAAACGATGATTATTTGCGATAACAGGGTACTCAATAGTAACATCACCATCATCATCCATACAAGAAAAACCATAATCTCCTCGATCAAAAAAATTAGCTTTATCATTTTCAGGATAAATAGAGCATTTATCAGAATCCCCTGAAGAGGAGCCCGTATCAACACCGCAAGAGGTCAAAAATAAAATTAATAAAAGGCTGATTTTTGAAATGTACTGTAAGTATACTTTTATCATTATCATTGTTTTGTTACTTACTAGGTATTGGTATTTGACCTAGGTAAACAATGAAGTGAGATATTTTAAATAATTAATTAAAATAGGGCTTTCCAATCAATACAAGCTTGGGATGTCTTTCGAGTGAGTCTCATCTTTTAGAATCAAAAATGGTCTAACAATACTTTGGCTTCATCTGCTTTCCAAAGCTTACTTTCAACAATTATAGTCAATTGAGACTTAGCTTCATCTAGTCTGCCTAATTTAAGATCAATCAAAGCTCCATACCATAATGCTTGATCATAGACTATATTATCAGTTGATAGCTGCAAAGAATTCATGATTTCTCCAGCAGATTCGTAATTAGGACTAGTTTTATAAACATTACATAGCCCCATATATAGCTTTTGTTCCTCCGTTAGTATTTCAATATTACTTATCAATTTTAGTGCTTCTTCGTAATCTGAATTGCTATATTTATCTATAGCATCAGACCATAGGCTAACATCTGTTACAACTTCCCCCATAAGTTTAACTGGTGAAACACTCTTATCATTCAAGTGTATATCTGCAAAATTGCTAATTGATGGCTCTAATGTCCTACTCTGATAGATCCAATAACCGATCGCCCCTAGACCAAATGCCAGAAGAAGCAATAGCATCAACTTCTTAAAACCAATTTTGGGCTTTGAAGAAGAAGGAATAGATTCTCTTAACTCTCCTTTTAGTTTTTGATTACGATACAAATACATCTCATGCTCAATAGCCAGTGATTCCCGAAGCTCAGGTTCTTTAGCCAAAGTTTGCCTAAAGAAATCCAATTCATCACTACTGATATTTCCTGATAGAGCCTTTCTCATTAGGTTTTCTACATTCATTGGTCCGTATTTATTTGGTTCGCTTGTATTTTAAGTCTGAGCTTATTCATGCACCTTGCTTTTGACGTTTTGACTACATCATAAGAATTGTATCCTAATTCTGACACAAGCGTATTTAGTGGCACTCCATCTACTAGACTTCTATTAAGTATTGCTCTACACTTATCTCCTAATTGATTGATACATTTTATTATTTGAGCTGCCTTGGACGAAAATTGGACCTCTTCTTCAGAATAGCCACTTTTTAAGATTAGTTTTTCTTCCTCAAGAAATTCCATTTTATAGTCTTTCTTGTTCTTGTTTTTAAGCTTATTGATAGCTACGCTAGTGAGATAAGCACCAACATTTTCATTTCTATATACATCATCTACGATGGCATCCCTAAGACTGATTATACTATCCATCAATACATCTTCTGCATCTTCTTTTTTGCAACGCATAACGGATAACACAGTATTTAGAGACTTCTTGTAACATTCTTGAAATATCATGGTCAGTGGACGATTGTCTCCCCCTTTTATTTTATTAATATCTATCTCTTTCAGCAATTTCATTATATCTATATCAATCTAGAAACCAAATTGGTAAACAGAAAGATAGAATTATTTCATAGTTTTGATCTCTTATTTATATTTTTCATTTTATTTCAAGGTTTTCCTATCAAGTACTTCGCATATTTACTGTTGTTCATTTTAAAACTTACTCCATCTGCTGGGCAGTCAAATAGTACAATAACTTATGCCTTTGACCGTATTGCTCATTACCAAGAAAAAGGAGATGTTGAACGGCAGGTTTGTGAGATGATGAATACAGAGCGTTTACTATCTGAAATGGATTTAAACCAGGCAGAAAAAGGTCAATTCTATATGAATATTTGCCTTACAGAGGTAGACTTATCTAATCTAACAGATAAATCTGAAGTTCTTGGACGAGCTTACGAATATAGGGGCATTCGACACTATGTTTACGGAGAATTCGAATTGGCAGTTGCTTCATTTGATGCTTCGTTAGAGATTTTGACAGACTATGGATATCAATATAGAATTCACCGCTGGTTAGGCGTGATTCATTGCCTTAGTGAAAATATCAGTACAGGTATCAGCCACTATGAAGATGCCATCTCTCACGCGGTCAAATACTACGGAGAGCAAGATCCTCAAGGAGATGCTTTCATCTTTTCGTTACATTCCAATATTACCTCTGTTTATGCCAAAATAGAGAACTTCCGAAAAGCAAGGCATCATGCACATCGTGCCCTTGATTATGCAAAAAAAATCACTGATAAGTCTCTCATAGCAACTGCCACAATAAATGAAGCTAATATATTGATCAATGAAAGAAAAGCAAACGAAGCGCTCCTCATTTTAACTGGATTGGACACGATCATTTCTAATGACATGCAGATCGCAGCAAACTATTACAACATTCTTGGTACAGCTAACTTGCAAATTCAGAACTATGATTTGAGTATTAAGTATTTTAAAAAATCTAACATTCTTATTTCAAACAAATCAGTTCTGCAGGAAAGCATGATTCTCAATTGGCTTGCGATTGCTGAGGCACAATACTTAAAGGAATCTTACAATAAAGCAATAGAAACAACCCAAAATGCCATTCAAAAATTAGAACAAAAGACAACTCAATTTCCATCTTCACTTGCCGATGCTTATCACCTTAAAGCTAAATGTTTGATAAAGCTTGGTTCGCCAAATAGAGCCGAAGAAGAAATTCAGAAAGCAATCAAAATAGAAGGACCATTCGAAACTTGGAAACTGCCTCAGATTTCTACAATGATATCTGTAAAAGCCGCTCAATATCAAAATACACAAGAGGAGCAGTATCTTTTAGATTTGATTAATTACCAAGAAATGGCCGATTCTCTCATTCTAGACCTGCAAGTAAAACATAGACATCATGAAGACGAAGTAAATCTTAATGAATATATCTACAATGTATATTCAAACAATCTTCGCGTAATAAGCATTTTGGAAAAGGAGTTTCCAAAAAAAATAGATTCAGAAATGATATTCAAGTACATGGAAACATTGAAATCATTGAGGCTTAGAAAGGAAAGAAAAGCAAACATTCAGGGACTAAACATACCTAATGATTTAATGAATCAAGTGAGCGAATTAAAATACAGTCTTATAAAATTGCAAAAAGATCGATTCGAACTTCAACAATCAAAAAAAGAAACTATTCAAATAGACAGTATTTATACACATACAAAATATCAATACTATGCTGTTCTTGATATACTCGAAGCCGAGTACCCACAATACTATAAAGGTCAATATCAAAAACTAAATTCTGATTTAAAAAGTGTACAAGATCGACTCAAACCAAATGATGTAATTATTGAATACTTCATTGCTGACTCATCGATTCACTCTATAGGAATCACCTCAGATTCTTTGCATTTTATTAGCATACCAAAGCCCAATAATTGGAATGAGCTAATAGATGAATTTAGAAAAGCAATCAGTGATTTCGATTACATAAGTCAACCAAATAGGTATCAAGAAGTCTTTGATGTATTCTCCCTACATTCTAACACGCTATTTGAGTTACTTCTAAAAGATATGCTATCTCTATTACCCAAAGAAACCAATGTAATTAAAATCATACCCGATAATGAACTCTACCACATACCATTCGAACTGTTGTTAACTTCAAAATCTGAATCTAACTCTTATCAGGCGCTCGATTACGTAGGGTTATCATACACTATATCCTATTCGGAGTCAACATCATATTTATTCCAAGCAAATCATTTTTCATATGATAAAACATATGTTGTTATTGCACCAGATTATACTATCGAAAAAGAGAATTTAATAACACTTCCCCATTCTTATAAATCTGCCAATGAAATTTCCGAACAATTAAATGGTACAATACTGACTCGTGACAAAGAATCTCAAGATTTCTTTTCTACCACGGCATCTTCAAACATTTTTCATTTTGCCGGACATGCGAGTATTTCAGAAGACCCATCTCTCTCTCGGATGATGTTGAACGAGAATGCTATTTACACAGAAGATATTTATCAAACAGAAATAGAAAACCAACTCACTATATTGAGTGCATGCAATACTGGAAACGGAGAATTCATTAATGGTCGGGGATTACAATCATTGTCTCGTGCTTTCCGTTTTGCTGGAGCGCAAAGTACTATTCAAAGTTTATGGCCTGTTCCTGATCTACAAACTTCAAAAATCAATAATAAAATCATTGCTTATCTATCTACAGGAATGAATATCCAGAATGCACTACAGCAATCAAAATTTGACCTTTTAGATAAAAGCCCCAAATTATATAGCCACCCGTTTTACTGGGCTGGTTTTGTAACTTTCGGAAACACAAATCAGTTTGTAGATTTGGATCATAAAAATAACAATGTGTTTTGGTTTTTCATGTTTATTATATTACTAACGGCACTAGCTTTTTTATTGACAAAATATTATCGAAGAAATAATTTCAAATGAAATATCTACAGCATTCATTTAATGATAAATAGTATTGAATGTTTATCACTTTATTAGTATTGATATATTTTATATTCGTAAGAATGATTTTGACGTTCGTTTATCCATCAGCATCAACTGGAGTTACCTCAATTGTTGGATCAAATGGACATTGAGCAACCGCTTCAGCGGAAATAATTTATTTCGGAAAGGAACAAGCTTAATACTTTTCAAACCAAGCAAAAGTTTCTTCAATAATTTCACTTTTCCTAGTTGTAAGATATTCTGTGAATGCTTGAGCGGTTGGAGATAATCTCTTAGATTTTAACCATATGAGATTCCAGCTTGTAATAATTGGAAGATTTTTAGCGGAGATAATTTTAATATCTCCTGTTTCCAATTCGTTTTTAATACCGATCAAGGGTACAATTGAATAACCTAAACCAGCTATAATTGCTTGCTTTAATGCTTCATTACTAGTTAACTCCAATCTTTTCACATTAGGAATACCTTGCTCGTCCATATAGCTTTCCATGGCTTGTCGAGTTGCTGAACCATACTCTCGATATAGCATCGGTAACTGCGCAATATTCTTCTTGGACATATTGCTTTTGAGTAAACTATGTTGTTTTCCACCGACTAGGTAAAGTTTGTTCTGCATCAATGGAATACTATTGATTTTTAGGTTGTCAGGTATAACAGACACAAGAGCAAAGTCAACCAAATTTTTCTCCAAACTCTTTATTACTGAAGCTTTATTTGTTACATCCATTGACAATGTAACTCCTTTATTTTCACTAATAAAGTCTGTCAAGAAGTACGGCATTACATATTTAGCTGTAGATACTAAAGCGATTTTCAGCTTACCCGCTAACTGTCCATTAAACGTTAAAGTTCTAGCATTTAATGATTCTACCTCAAACAATATTTTATCAACAGAGATAGCGACCTCTTTTCCGAAATCAGTTATAAACAACTTCCTTCCGATCACTTCAAAAAGAGGTTGGGGGAATTGTTCCTGCAACTTCTTTATTTGAATAGAAATAGCAGGCTGAGATAAATAAAGCTCCTCAGATGCACGTGTAACACTCTCCAACTCAGCCACTTTCTTATATATCTCCAATTGATGTAGGGTATAATTCATTTGCATTAATTTATGATTCTAATCCATTATATAAATATATACTTATATGTTATTTAACAAATAAATTATCAAATATAGCGATTTAACACAAAACACAACCTACACACCAAGCCGTAAATTACTATTAATAAGCATATTCATATAACGACACAATAATCACTTCCTTATAATATCCATAAATAATATTAATGTATTTACTTAAATACATTTAAAACTATAAAAGTGTTTATATGGTTCTAAAGTAACAGGAATCAACACTAAAATCATAAGTATTTAATAAATAAAATAGAAACAGCAATAACAGTATAAAATATATTCGGCTAATGAATTTTGCCGATAAAATCAAAAAACTAATCGTGCCATTCATACCAAACATTACATTTTATAAAAGTGAAGAAATTTAAAAATAACATTTATGAAAAAGCTACTAATATTAATAATTACGATTGCAAGTGTTCCATTGATAGCTCAATTAACGAATGGTGGGATAATTTTGGAATACCCATTGAGTCAAGGTGCAGTTCCTGAGACAGGAATTACTTACTATTCAAATATTCTAGAAGAACACCCTCAAAACACAAAAGCTCTTCTAAAAAGATCAAGCCTTTACAGTGCTCTAGGTAGAAACAGAGAAGCTGATGCCGATATGGCACTTGCCAAATTGATAAACCCTTACAGCAATCTATATATTTCTCAAGCAAATAGGAACAGCTTCTTTTCGAAAAGGAGCTATGGATACTCCAGTGATCAAGTTAATAATAACAATCAATTTCCTAAGAACTACCTCCTCGAGGATGAGTACAAGAGGGTTTTATTATCAGGACATATTAGTGCAAAATCAAAACTACTCATGGAGTCCGCTATCAAATCTATAAGTATTGGAGAACATCAGAAAGCAAATACAACCTTGAAAGGCGTAAATGAATTAGATAGATATAATGCTCTTTATTATGACCTTCAAGGAGTACTCGCCATAGAAGAACAGGATTTTGAACAAGCAATAAAAATGTTCACTTATGCAATAGAAATAGATGAAAATTTCACGATTGCGTATCACAATAGAGCCGTTACATATAAACTTATAAAAGACTATGAAGCATCAGAAAGAGATTTCATAACTGCGCTATCCCAAAGAGCTGACATAGCTAAAATTAAATTCAGCAAAGCAAAGATGTTTGAATTAAAAGGAGATAATGAAGGAGCAAAACACTTCTATAAGGATGCAATTCAAACCTCTAAGGATTACCCTGAAGCCAGGCTAAATTATAGCTCAATATTAAAGGCGGCAGGCGAATACACAAAGGCCATGATTGAAATCAACAAATTAATAGATGACCATCCAAAAGAATACAAACACTACTACATAAGGGGTGGATTATATTTTATCTACGGAGAATACTCTAATGCCGTAGCCGACTTTGATACGTACCTAGAAAACAAAGCAGATGATCATGATGTACTCTTCTACCGCGGCCTAAGCCAAGTTCTGGATGGCGATGTAGAAAGAGGATGCCTAGACATAAGTAACAGTATAAATAATGGATACTCAAAACATGCTGACTTATACTTATACATGTGCAATTAAATATAATTAGAGTTTTTTTTTCATGTAGGAATATGAGGTTGACAAATTCTGGCAATCTCTATTCCTTTTTACAATAATCAATTTAAAATAAATTAATGAAACATTTTGACACATTAATAGAGGCAATAAATCACTACAAGTCTGAAGGATATAGATCTGAATTTCTAGTAAAACAAAAAGCATTAGTTTGTAGGAAATTTCCAAACCCATTCCCTCCCCAGGACTTCTCAGTAGATTCGATATATAGATTCGAAGGAGATTCTGACCCTAATGATGGATCCATAATGTATGCCATCAGCCATAAAACCAACGGAATAAAAGGGCTATTAAGCAATGGTTACGGAATATATGCAGACCAAGATGTTTCTGATGTAATGATAATACTGGGAAAGAAACTCTATTAAATATGTATCCATAATCAGAAAACAGTCTTTTACTGTAGTTCAAAAGTCAACCTATACAGGCAAGACCCTCTGAATTATATATTCTATCATTTTGATAGTTTCCAATCTAGCATTAACTTTTTTTCCTGTTACGTCAGTAAGGCTTGGTAAATGTTCAATATAGTATTCATTGTTTAATGATTGCTCTATCAAGTTAGTCGCTAATGCTACAGGGTATTTAAATTTATTGTCAATCTCAAGTATGATCTCAGACAAAGTCTTCACTATCTTTTTATAATTGACATAGTACCCTTCTTTGTTAAGTGCATCTACATTTTTAGTATGATAGACTTTGGTTGCATTTTCAACGACTACGAGATGCAATTTCCCTTGATCTATATAAGATGGTGTCATCGCACTATCCAGCGAATTGACTAAGGTTGTAATCGCTTGAAGTAATTTTGATTTTGGGTCTTTAACATTTCGGACATCCATTAAAACCATGAAATGCATAAAATCCCAATACCAAGCTACTAAATAAGCAAGGAGCTTATACTTGTTCTCAAAATAGCGATATATAGAAGCTTCCGTAGACTCCATAGACTGAGCTAACTTCTTGAAATTCAACTCTTCAAACCCAATTTCAGCAATCAATATGATGGCATGTTCGATAATTTTCTTACCAAGATTTGTCTCAAGAGGATCCCTTAAATAGATACTCTCATTAATATCAATTGTGATGTTTATTTGTGGCATGATAAAATAGTTATATATTTACGCTTAATAGTAAAACTATTATTTGACATAGTAGTTTATATAAATGTAACATAAATACATTAATTAAAATGGCTTCTAGTACAAATATTTTTAAACCAATGCAGAGATTAAGGAGATTGCTTGCTGTGGATAAGCGAGAAATCTCTCAAGTATATATCTATGCATTACTCAATGGACTCGTAAATCTTTCGCTCCCACTTGGTATCCAGGCAATTATTAATCTTATACAAGGAGGCGAAATGTCGACTAGTTGGATAATATTGGTAGCATTCGTTTTAGTTGGAATAGCACTTACCGGAGTATTTCAGCTAATGCAATTGAGAATAGTAGAAAATATAGCTCAGAAAATATTCAGCAGAGCTTCTTTTGAGTTTGCCTACAGGATACCAAGAATAAAGTATAGCGAACTCTATGAATACTACGCTCCAGAATTAGCGAATAGATTTTTCGACACTTTGACTATCCAGAAAGGTTTACCCAAAATCTTGATAGATTTTTCATTGGCAGCTTTTCAAATTATTGCGGGTCTTGTAGTATTAAGCATGTACCATTCATTCTTCATTCTATTTGGTGTAGCATTAATTGCCTTAGTATACACCATTCTCGTATTTACAGGACCAAGGGGATTAAAATCAAGTCTCAAAGAATCAAAACATAAATATGATGTAGCTCACTGGTTAGAAGAAATTGCTAGAACCAAGATGTCATTCAAGCTTATCAAAGATCCAGAAATAGCACTCAGTAACACGGATGCTAGAGTATCAAATTACATTAATGCTAGGGAAATACACTTTCGAGTTTTGGTGGGCCAGTTTATCAGTCTAATTGGATTCAAAGTAATGGTAGCGGCTGGTTTATTAGTGATTGGAGGAATGCTTGTCTTCAGGCAGGAAATGAATATTGGTCAATTTGTTGCCGCAGAAATCATAATCATTCTTATTATCAATAGTGTAGAAAAACTTATCAAATCACTAGATTCAATTTATGATGTTTTAACAGCCCTAGAAAAAATAGGATGCGTCACAGATATGGAACTAGAAAACGAAGAAGGATTGACGTTCGATGGCGAAATAGATCAAATGGCTGTCTCCGTTAGCAATGTTAAGTTTGCATTTCCTGATAACAGTTCCAATATTCTTGATGATATCAGTTTTGATGTTCCAAAAGGCGAATCGGTTGTAATTACGGGTTCGTCAGGGTCTGGCAAGTCTACTTTAATTAGTCTTATGGCAGGTATAAATGACCCTAAGGGTGGAGTAATTCTATTTAATGGGCTGTCTATCCAATCCGTCAATGGAAATTCACTTCGGCAGCATATAGGTTTTGCTTTGAGTAATAATCAAATCTTCCTAGGTTCAGTACTAGACAATATATCTATGGGTAGAGAAATCATTAAAACCAATGATGTAGTTAACGCTATCGAAATGGTAAATCTAGAAGGATTTATAAAAACACTTCCAATGGGACTTAACACAAGACTTGATCCAGAGGGACAAAGAATACCAAGATCGGCTATAAATAAGATTATTCTAGCTAGAGCAATTGTTAGTTCTCCTACGCTACTCTTACTTGAAGACCCGCTAGATCATGTGCCTGCAATAGAAAAGGAAGTAATCATACAGAAGCTTACTTCAAAAAATAATTCATGGTCAATTATAATCACAGCAGTTGACAACATATGGTCAAAGTATATAAATCATGAAGTGCATCTTGACAATGGACAAGTTAAATCTGATACAATTTCAAAATCATAATCTATGCTTAATATAAGTCTAAAACGAATCAATGATAACATTGATTTAGAGAAATATAAATCATTCCAAACACTAGCCACAAGATCCGTATCTAGAGCACTCATTACATTGATGGCTGTGATAATAATTGCGGGCATCTTTGCCATGTTTCTCCCATGGACTCAGAACATTAGAGCCAAAGGGAGTGTAACTACGCTTAGTCCGAATGATCGACCACAATCAGTGCAAGCAACAATCGGTGGAAAAATAGAAGAGTGGTATGTAAAAGAAGGAGCAATACTCTCAATTGGTGATACTATAATGAGGATATCCGAAGTCAAAGAAGCATACATGGATCCATCAATACTAAACAACACAAACAACCAGATAATCGCAAAGAATGAATCATCAAAAGCTTATTCTGAAAAAGCTACAAATTTAAGTCAGCAATTGCAAGCACTACTAAATGGCAAGCAAATAAAACTAGAACAAAATCAAATAAAAGTACGGCAGACAAAATTGAAAATTCAAAGTGACAGCATCGATCTGGTTGCCGTTAAAACAAAGGCAGAAATTGCATCAAATCAACTTAATCGCATCCAAAATCTTTATGATGAAGGAATAAAGTCTTTGACTGATTTAGAAGCAAAAAAACTATCGATACAAGAAGCCCAGGCAAAAGTAGTAGCAGTCCAGAACAAAATAAATACGAATAAAAATGAGCTCATCAATCTAAACTCAAACATCATAGCAATCACAAATGAATATGATGATAAAATAGCTAAATCTAAATCAGAGAGGATGTCTGCTTTGTCAGCAAAATACAATGCTGATGCCAGTAAAAACAAACTTCAATCTCAATACAATACATATGAAGTACGACAAGGAAATTACTATATCACATCACCTATTGATGGAACCATTACCCTTGCTCTCAAGACGGGTATCGGCGAATTAATAAAAGCTGGAGATCCTATAGTGAAAATTATCCCTAAGAAATATAACCTAGCAGTAGAAACATATATAAATCCGATGGATATGCCTCTTCTTAAAATAGGTCAAAAAGTCCGGGTGCAATTTGATGGATGGCCTGCGATCGTATTCAGTGGATGGCCTAATAGCAGCTATGGTACATTTGGCGGAAAAATATTTGCTATCAATAATGACATTAGTAAAAATGGAAAATACAGAATTCTTATTGCACAAGATACAGAGGACTCTCTATGGCCAAACCAAGTAAGAGTTGGTGGTGGAGCGAACACACTTACACTCCTAAATGATGTAAGTGTAGGTTATGAATTATGGAGACAGCTCAATGGGTTCCCCGCTGATTATTACAAGGATGCAAAATCTGAAAATGTCAAAACGAAAGCACCTTTAAAGAAAGTTAAGTAATTAAGTCTTTCTATTCAATCTAAAACTATAAAACATGAAGTTCCATTCTAGAAAATTGATAAAACCAGAAAACCTCAATGCTAACAACACTCTCTTTGGTGGTGCGCTACTTAGATGGATAGATGAAGAGGCTGGCATATACACAATGACAAAATTGAAATCTCAGAAAGTAGTTACGAAATACATTTCAGAAATCAATTTCGTATCTTCTGCCAAGCAGGGTGATGTCATAGAAATAGGTATGGAATTCGTATCGATAGGACGAACAAGCATTACAATGAAATGTTTGGTTAGAAATCTATTCACTCAGAAGACGATAATATCCATTGATGAGATAGTATTCGTAAGGGTAGACAATAATGAAAAGCCGAAAGCACATGGATTGACTATAGAAGATATAAAAGCTATGAGCTCATGAGATATATTTTAGGGTTAATATTTGGTATATTTAGTCTAGTTGCCGCAAGTCAAAATGATAACAGACTCTCATATGAAAAATATATTCAGATAGTAAAGGAGAATCATCCCGTGATGTATCAAGCTACGCTTCTTGATAATAAAGCTGCGGCAACAAAAAAAATGGCTCAAGGTGGATTCGATCCTAAGCTAGAAGCTGACTGGAATCATAAATCATTCGATAAGAAGAATTACTACTCTGTATTAAGCAGTGCAATCAAGGTCCCTACTTGGTATGGGATAGACGTAAAAGCTGGATACGATAGAAATAATGGAATATTTCTCAATGACAGTGATGAAATACCAACCCGTGGCCTTTGGAACCTTGGTATAAGTGTTCCTCTTGGCAAAGGGTTTATCATCGACAATAGACGAGCAGAGCTTAAAAGGGCCGATATCTACCAATCAATGACTGATCAAGAACAAACTCTGATGGTAAATAAATTACTATTCGATGCATCAATCTCATATCTAGAATGGCAAGCCGCAAATACTTACACAAACATAGCAACAGAAGGTTTAGAGCTTTCATCAAATCGATTTGAAGGGACTAGACAAAGTTACATTAATGGCGATAAACCAGCAATAGATACACTAGAGTCATTCATCTCTTTTCAGAATAGACAATTGGACCTCCAGAAAGCAGAACAATTACTACAAAACACGACACTAGCTATTAATAATTATCTTTGGATAAAGGGGACAACACCATTAGAGCTTGCTGATAACACGAGACCAGAGGGCATGGATATAAATCTACTGCAAGCGCCATTAGACAGTTTGGTGTTGCTCCAAGATATATGGATGACAACTCATCCTGAGTTATTAATCTATGATTATAAATTATCAAACATTCGTATCGACCAAAGATTAGCAAAAGAAGAATTAAAACCTGATATCCGAGTCAATTACAATCCATTGGTGGGTGTAAATGAAGATGCGTTATTTGATCAGTTTAATGCTAATAATTATAAATTGGGTGCAACTGTCTCTTATCCAATCATGCAACGCAAACAACGAGGAAAGATTCAACTAAATAAGATCAAAATACAGGACACTGAATATAATCGAACAATCAAAAATCAAGAACTTGTCGTCAAACTCAATACTTATATTAATAATATACAACAAACCCAACGTCAATATAAGCTCTTAGAAGAAACAGTATCAAACTACAATAAAATGCTTGTCGCCGAAAACAGAAAGTTATCTGTTGGAGAGAGTTCAATATTTCTTGTCAATAGCCGAGAAATCAAGTATCTAGAAAGCAGATACAAACAAGTTGAAGCATCTAGAAAATTAATATTTAACAGGTTTACTTATTTACTCTATTCGGCTCGAATTGGGATGATTGTTGATTGAATTGTAGTTTAACTCCCCATAAAGTCAATGTTGAATAATATTAAACACAATAAGATTAATTTATAACCTAGGAGTATTTTTCGATTAAGAAAAACACTAAATTAGCGTTAGTATCGCTTTGGCTAAAGTATAATTAAAACTATTACTAATCAAAGCTATTCGGCTTACTTTATAGTAATTAATAAATGATTGACAAATTAACACCAGAATTAAACAAGGTATATCTAATTGAGAAACATACTATGTTTCACATTCTAGAGGGTTCGGGTGGGATTGAAGTTGACTTTCAAGTATACCATGATTGGAAGGATAAATTAATTTTTCTAGGCAAAGGTCAATTTATAAAGTTTGCATCAGAGAACTTTGTTGTAAGACGGATTGAATTTAAAGATGAAGTGGTATTTAGAAACGAGGAAGTCCGAGTTTTATTCAAACACTTAGTAGCACTAGGTTATATAAATTTTAATGAATGTGAGACTTGCCAAAAATATCTTAGCACATCTATTTTTTCGGATCAAGCCAGTGACATAATCGATATCTCCTCGGAACAATGGTACTGGCAGAATCCATTTCATGCTAACCAAGAAGAATATCATATTATATTTGATATAAAGGATGTCATAGATCAAAAATACAAGAACCACCTTTCAAACGAAAAAATATCTAGACTTATAGGTGTTAATGGATATGAAGCTCAAGCCTTATTTAAAAGCAAGGTGGGCCTCTCTGTAAAATCTTTATTAGGTCAAAAGAGATTTTTGGAAACCAAAAAAGAAATCGCATTTACTGATAAAAGTATAAAGGAAATAGCCTATGAATATGGCTTCAAAGACCCAGCATATTTTAATCGAGTTTTTAGTAAAATAGCTGGAGAGAGCCCTAATAAATTCCGAGACAACTTTGAATATGAAAGTCGAGATTCGTTTCTACCTGAATTATATCAACTATTAGAATCGCATCATAAAGAACAACGGGCAATAAATTTTTATGCGGACAAAATGAGCTTATCTGTCAAGACATTATCAAAGAAGGTGAAAGATAAACTCAATGTAACTTTAGGTCAACTCATTCGACAAGAACTGATAAATAGCGCCAAATTCCTTCTTCAAACAGATATGGAAATCAAAGAAATTGCCTATCAATTAGATTTTGAAGAAGCAAATCATTTTTCTTCTTTTTTCAAACACTATTCGTCTTATTCTCCTTCAGAATACAGACAGACTACCCCTAAGTAACTAATTAACAATTAATTACATTCATCAAAACCATTATCATCTTCGTAATAGCCGCTACAAGCTATTAATAAAAGTACATTCTTTAGGGAGTTTCTTGTACTTAAACGCGCTGTGTCTTGGCTCATCTTTGCATTGTAATTAATTAATAAACATATAAAAACAATAAAGATGAATATTAAAGAACAAACGCAAAAAATGGACGCACTGGTTACACAAGGAGCTATTGTAGATGCAGTTAAAACTTTCTTCTCAGATTCCGCTAACACATCAGATTATGGCAATGTAAAAACTGCTGGCAAGAATCAAATGATTGAGAAAATGGAAGGTTTTGTAGGTTCAATAGCAGCTGTAAATGGCATCAAACATCATAGAACATTAGTGGATGAAAATATTTCAGCATCTGAATTCACATTTGACTTTGACATGAAAGATGGCAGCAAAATTCTCTGGCATGAGATCATTCGAAGAGTATGGAACGACGAAGGAAAGGTGGTCGCAGAAGAATACTTTCAAGCTTCATAGTCTCACATTATTTCAAAAAATAAAATAAAAACACAATGAAATTTATCACAAAACAAATCCATGCATATTTAGATTATCCAGTAGCAATTGCATTAATAGCACTTCCATTTTTACTAGATCTAGGAAAATCGAACCCACTCGCTCTTCAACTATCAGTGGGTACAGGAATAGCCGCACTTGTTCTAACTATTTTGACAGATCACCATTTAGGACTTATAAGAATCATTCCATATAGTATGCACTTAGTTGTGGACCTATTAGTAGGTATAGTCTTCATCATAGCTCCTTTCATATTTTCATTTGAAGGACTAGATGCTTACTTCTATTGGTTGAATGGGGCAGCTGTACTTTCTGTAGTCAGCCTCCACAAAAAAGAAGTTGCATTATAATTTCGAATAACACTTTTCAATAATAAATTTTAAACTAAAAAAAATGAAACATTTAATAATAATCGCTCTAGTAGCATTCCTATCAACCAGTATTATTGCACAAGATAATATGGCGAACAATATTGATAATAGTAATATAGCTCTAGAAGGATACAGTCCTGTCTCATATGCAGATTTAGGGTTAGCACAAAAAGGAATAAAAGACTTCAAGTCCGAAAATGATAAAGTATTCTATTATTTTACTTCAGCTGAACAAAAAACGGCATTTGATAGTAATCCAGAGAAGTACTTGCCTGCGTATGGTGGATATTGCGCTTTCGGAGTTTATGCTGGTGCTAAGTTCCGTCCAGATCCTAATAAGTTCATTAATAAAGATGGGAAGTATTTCTTATATCTGTATAATTTAGAACTAGATGCTCAACAACTATGGTTAAATGAAAACAACCATCAAAAACTAGTAACTACAGCTGATACAAATTGGAAAAAATTAAGCAAAACGTATAATTAAAACTTAATTCACTCAAACTAAGTAATCGTATTCCACAAAGACGTTGAACATCAATTAAATGTTCAACGTCTTTTTATTTATCATCACTACTTTAAATCTTTGATTTCGATTAAAATACAAATGAGTTATAATATTTTCCGGTCAAAACATAAGTCATATTGTATAAGAAATAATCTTTGGGAATTGAACGGACAATTCAAACCGATACCAACAATATCATCAAAGTAAGATTAATTTATTGGGTAATTTTGTGGCTGTAGATAGGATGTAGACAATTGCTCAGTAATTAAGTAGAATTCAACATGAATATTGATTTTAAAAATATTGAAGAAGGCTACGATATCAAAGTTGAAAACATTGATTACAAGAACCCATATGACATTAATAAAATTCATCGTCATTCGTACTTTGAATTCCTATTGTTTACCAAAGGTTTAGGAGGAAAACAAATAATAGATTTTCATGAATACTCAATATCATCTAAGTCAATCTATTTAATTTCACCAGGTCAAGTACATTTGATGAAAAGAATTTCAAATGAAAATGGGATCCTAATACAATTTAGTAAGTCATTTATGACAAGGTATTTATCTATGGATAATATTGACTATTACTTAAATATCCTTTCTATTTCCGAAATAAAATTATCAGATTCTAGATATAATAAGATGTTGCAGCTGTTTACAAACATGCAAAACACATACAAACAGCCATCAAGTTTAAAAAAGAATAAATTAGGTCATTTACTTAGTCTCGTCATCTTGGAGTTGGTAGAAAGTAACAAGACCGAATCTACTGTTACAATTCCTGGCAATTGTGCATATCAATTTTTGAATGCCGTCGAGAAACACTATAAGGAAATAAAAACAGTACGAGAATATTCCGCTATGTTAGGAATATCAATAAACAAAATTACAAAACAAATAAAAGCCCATTTGGGGAAATCTCCGCTTAAAATAATTCATGAGCAACAGATTGTCGAAATCAAAAGATTAATAGCGGTAGAGCAATTATCACATAAAGAGATTTCAGCACTTCTTAACTTTGATAGCCAAAGTTCATATAGTAGATTCATCAAAAAACATACGCTCATGAATCCAACTCAACTTAAAGAACAAATGGATCAAATTGCACAACATTAAGTACACATTGCTAACAATCAAATTAGCGAGATATTATATTTTTACCGCATATTAAGTAGCATTATTTTTATTTACCCAGATCAGAAGTCTTATGAAATTAAAAAATTTAACATTAATTGCAATTTTAACCTTATTCATATTTAATTTGAATGCACAGAATAAATGGACGATACTCACTGGAGGTACTCCTGAAGCGAACACACCCGCTCCATATTTTTCGCCGAGTATATTGACTATTGAAGTAGGTGATACTGTAGTTTGGAATAACATTGAAGGGTTCCATAATGTAACAACGACTTCCGGTCCTGACGATTTCACTTTTGCGCAATCTGGATTTAACTGGACACATCAGTTTATATTTACAACAGTTGGTTCTTATAACTATGAATGTTCAATAGGTGATCATGCCCTAACGCAATTTGGGAGTATTCAAGTAGTAGAAAATCAAACAAATTATCTTGTTATAGCCGGAGGTACACCAGATGCAAATACTCCAGCTCCATATTTTTCTCCTAGTCTTCTCACTATTCAGCAAGGAGATACTGTTGTCTGGTCAAATATAGAAGGGTTCCACAATGTTACGACAACATCTGGCCCTGAAGATTTCACATTTGCACAATCAGGATTTGACTGGACACATCAATTTGTATTTACACAACCAGGATCATATGACTATGAGTGTTCTATTGGTAACCATGCCCTGACACAGTTTGGCTCAATCACAGTAGAAAGTTCTGTAGGAACGAACAACCTAAATGAGAATGAAGAAATACTCGATATTTATCCTAACCCAATACAATCAACTGCTACAATAGAATGGGAGCAGAAATACTCTTCATTTACACATCTCGAATTAGAAATAACTGATATGTTGGGGGCCGTAAATTCAAAAATCACAATTCCCACCAATTCAAATAGTCATACTCTCAATTTGGAATCTTTAGAAAAAGGTATTTACATGATTTCACTTAAAAGTAAAAACAAATATTTAAAGAGTGCTAGGATAATAAAAATATAAGTCAGTCATTGATTTGACCTAATGATTATAAACTAATAACTAAGGGTGTTTTTGTGTCTCTCTTCCAACTGGAGGGGGGCACTTTAGATGATAAGCCATAACAAATTACATGTCAAATATTTACACATTACAAAATATCAACATGTTATAATTTTAAAATTTCATATACATAACGTTAAAGCCAGCGAATTACTAAACGCTAAAATACGATTTCAACCTAGTTCCTACTCCCCTAATCATCTTTACTGTGCATATTTCACACAGCTATTCTTACATACGATTGGGCTAATATACTTAGAGATTGGTATATTTATTTTCACAATTAAAACCCCTCTATCATAGGTCCACCTTCAGAAACAATTTGCTTACCTAGATTACCTAGACCTTCCTTTATTTCATCTAAAATAGAATTCATCTTACTTAACTCTGTATCAATTATCTGAAGTACCTCTTTACTCGTTTCGGTAGGTCCATATGTTGACTCTCCTACTGCCCTACTTACTGCAAAAAGTCGATCACCAATAGTAGGATGCGTCTTCTCTCCTACCTGTCGTTTTGTTGCACTACCATACATTTGATTGCTTAGCACGTTCATTTTATCAACTACTGATTTGTATGAAGTTGATAGTTTCGTATTTGATGATGGAGTTTGAGCAAGCGCTCTTTCGATCGCTTTCACTTTGTTGATTGTATTCCCCATCTTGTATTGCGCAGCAGTTACATTACGCGTTGTTGCATCATACTTTTTCCAGAACGACGTCGTCTCGGCTATAGAAGATCCTTGCAATGAATTAGAATTTAATGGGACTACCTCAAATGACTTTTCTCCTTCAAAATTAGTTTTAACACCATCAATCTCTTTACTCATACTTACTGTATAATTACCTGGAGCAACTAAAGATCCTCTTGGTGGACTGTCCCATTCACCTCTAGGTCTTGGATTCAATGCTATGGTATTAGCCGCAGGATATCTCAAGTCCCAAGCTACACGATGAAATCCTTTTTTAACAGGCCCTGAAATTCGTCTTACTACCTCTCCTGCAGTATTCTTGATCGTGAACCATATTTTATCAGTAGGATCAGTTAACTCTAAATCTAAAGCTTCCCAGCCAGGAAAAGATACGGTCTTCTTATCTTTAGATGTACTTTTCTCTAATTCTTGTCTTTGTTCTTTTTTAGTCATATACCCATCTTTCAGATAGTAGGTAAATACTGATCCAAATGCAGGATTCTTTGACATGAAATATCCAGCACCTTGATCCCCAACACCAGAACTAAATCCAAGAGAAGATCTTGGTATATACCAAAGTCCCTTACCCGCATCTAAAAATGAAGCTTCACTCTCTAGTGTTACATCATTTGTATTCCTGAATACTTCAATATTATCAAATATATAGATAGACCTTCCGAAAGATCCACAAATAAGATCATTATCCCTTCTATGTATGGTTAAATCTCTGAATGATATTGTTGGCAATCCTCCTTTTAACTGAGTCCATTTCTGACCACCATTTTTAGTAAAATAAATTCCGAATTCGGTACCGATAAACATTAAATCTTTATCTACATGATCTTGTACTATCCTCCATACTAGGTTACGACTTGGTAGATTACTAGAGATTGATTTCCATGATTTCCCTTGATTGGTACTTTTATAAATAAGAGGCTGATAATCGCCTTCCTTATGGTTATCTAGCGCTATGTATACAATATTCTCATCATATAGATCTGCAACTATATTATTAACATATGCTCTTTTAGGGCAATTAGGCAAAGCTGATGAAACTTCATTTTTTGACCAGTTAGCACCTCCATCAAGAGAGACATGAATCAAACCATCATCTGTTCCAATATACAATAGGTTCTTCCTTACTGGAGATTCTGCAATAGCAGTTATCGTGTTAAAATTTGACATAGCCAACAAGTCCCATGCATTATCCGTGCTTTGTTGTTTACCCATTATTGGCAATTCTATTCTGCTTTGATTTCTTGTAAGATCTCCTGAAAGCGCTGTCCATTTATCTCCTCTATTTTCAGATTTCCATAATCTTTGTGATGCAAAATAGATCGTCGTTGGATTGTGAGGACTTACCAAGATTGGAGCATCCCAATTGTATCTCTCATAGTCTTCTCCTGCCCCAGGTTGAGGTTGAATATCCACAACTTGACCTGTCTTCATATCGATTCTTGCAAGTGTTCCTTCTTGACGTTGTCCATATACAATATTAGGATTCCCTGGTTCAGTTGCTGGTTGGTGTCCATCCCAATCAAGTACTACTTTCCAGTCTCCATTATCTATTCCTTGTATGTTATCTGTTCTTGATGGCCCTCCTTCTGTACTATTATCTTGCGTACCACCATATACATTATAGAATGGCTCCGTATCATCTACAGCAATTTTATAAAACTGAGTCAACGGCAGATTAGCAAAGAATCTCCAATTGGCAGCCAAGTCATAACTTTCATATAGTCCACCATCTGTACCAAGCATTATATAATCAGGATCACTTGCTTTAAATGCTATAGCGTGATTATCCGAATGCTTATTTTTCTCAGATAACCTTCGAAAAGACTTCCCTCCATCATCAGATACTTGTACTCTAACATCCATGAGGTATAGCCGATCAAAATTGTGAGGACAAGCATAGAGTTCTTGATAGTAATGCGGGCCTGTAGCTCCAGATACAGCATCAGACATTTTTGTCCATGAAGCTCCACTATTTGTTGATTTATAAACAGCACCTTTTCTATGATCTAATTCAACAGCAGCATACAATACATTAGATTTATGAGGAGATATTGTTAGTCCTATTTTACCCATATTTGACTTTGGCAGACCTGTCGTCGCCATTGTCCATGTCTCTCCGCCATCTACAGACTTATGCAATCCAGATCCTGGACCACCGCCCATAAAGGCAGCTACAGTTCTATGTCTATCCCATGTTGCCGCATAGAGTATTGATGGATTTGTATGATCAATCACTAATTCTGTCGCTCCTGTCCACTCTGCATTGCCTAATGTTCTAGTCCAGGTTTCACCTCCATCTACTGATTTGTATATTCCTCTCTCCCCTCCTTTGCTCCATAACGGTCCTTGAGAAGCTACCCAAATAACATTAGAATTATCTGGATGAACTATGATCTTAGATATGTGCTCAGAATTAGGTAGCCCCATATTATTCCATGTTGATCCACCATCAACACTTCTGTAGACTCCACATCCAAAAGAAGCATGTCGACCACCAACATTCTCACCAGTACCTACCCAAATTACTTGATCATTAGAAGGATCTATTGTAACACACCCTGTAGCATAACAATCTTCCCCATCAAAAATCGGAGTAAAGGTATTGCCTGCGTTATTTGTTTTCCATACGCCTCCTGAACCAACGGCTACATACCATTGACTTTCATCTGCGGGATTGATAGCTACATCGGCAATACGGCCGGACATAAGAGCTGGTCCAATACTTCTAAATTTCAGATTGGAGAAATTCTCAGATGACCAATTGTCAGTTTTTACTTTTCCTTGGGAAAATATTATTGATGATCCACAAAGCAAGGCTGTAAGAAGAAGGAGCTTTTTCATTTAGGTTGATTTTAGATTGGGAAGATAGGGAATATTTTATTTTTCAACTGACTCTTTTTATTATTAGAAAGGAGATCCCATTTAGTTAGAAAATATAATCTTGAATATATTTCAGGAATGAAAATTATTGTGCTTTTTAAAAATAGCTGTATCATTGTTTTGGATGACTAGATGATTTATTATTACTCATGAATCCATTTCATAATCAATCGAATAATCCTGAATGCACTAATACAGATAATTGCTACCATATATGTCAGCTGAAATCGGGAAAGGGACTTACACAAACACATCTTTTATTGTATTGGACATTAAGAAATACAATGGCATTAGTGATAGACTTACTTCCAACCTTACTAAGAGTGATTGTCTAGCGCTGTTGGATCACACAACACAACTACTTGATAAAATTAGGATTGAATCCGCTAATTTCAATTCCAATATCGTGTTGCTTAACGAAAAAAAAAATATAAAAAACCTGAAAGAGTCCGCAATTTCCAAACTCCGTATATATAGAAATAATATCGAATCCCTAAGAATTTCATTGGGATCTGGCTCTAAATCTTTAGCTGATTTAGATCTTAGTTTAATAAAAATAATTCACTGGAACTATTGTACCTTTCCTAGCAATGAACTTTGGCTCTTTAATTCTAGTATTAACTTTACGATTGATTTCATTCATTGGTTATCAAAGCAATCCGTTCTTTTAAATCATTTCGTTTTCACAGAAGATGAATTTACATGTGAAGAGCATTTCTCAAATCTTCTTGGTAAAAACTTCTCTTGTCGAGTTAAAAAGGAAACAGTATCTCTGATAAGTAAAGAATTGAGTGAAATATCTGAGCCAAAATTTATTATCGAACTTTCTATTTTATCCAAAATGTTAGTAGAAAGCATACAAACTGGCCACGCATTTTTATTATTTAATGATGATTGGTAATCAGATTCAATTCGTTTTTGAAATTGATTTTCTAACGCACAATCTACTCTAATAGAGATTTTCATTAACTCGAGCTCAACTTATAATATTCTTTATACAATTTAAAAACCAACAACTTACAATATTTCACCCACCACAATCTTCAACTCCGGTAACACATCCCGCTTAAACCATTCATTCTTAGCTTGCCAGATATTATTTCTCGGAGAAGGATGAGGAAGAACAAAAAAACGAGGCAAATAATCCTTATAATTCCTAACAGTATCTGTTAGTGTTCGATGCTTCTTCTTCCCTAAATAATAGTCTTGAGCATACTTTCCAACTAGCATAACTAGCTCGACCTCTTTCAACTGGGAAACAAGCATTTCATGCCATTGAGGAGCACATTCCTTTCTTGGAGGTAGATCGCCCGATTTCCCTCTCCCCGGATAACAGAACCCCATCGGAATGATCGCTATCTTTTCAGTGTCATAAAATACATCTTTGTCAATATCCATCCAAGCTCTTAGATTATTACCACTTTTATCGTCCCAAGGGATTCCTGATTTGTGAACTGCCGTCCCAGGGGCTTGGCCTATAATAATGATTTTACTTTTGGGATGTGCTGTGACTACTGGCCTAGGACCAAGTGGAAGATCTTGACAAATAGTACACTTTTTTATTTGAGCTAAAATATCGTCTATCAATGGAGATTAATCTTTTAAATAATTTAGATTTCTTTATTCTCAAATATACATATCAAGTTGGGAAAAATAGAATATCGAAGGCCAACGAGCCCTAATTCATAGTATGCGATTTAAATTGTTTTGAGAATGTCTTTTCTCTTACATCTATTAGCTTAGAATAAAGCTTACCCGCTTACTTGATAATCACTCTAACAAAACCAATTTGCTTTCTATATTGTCTGACATCAGTTCAATATCAATTATATTTCCGTCCCATCAAATAATTGAGATGACTAATTAACTATTTCAAATCTGCAACGATCTTGTCTTTCTTCTTCACTTTCACAAACAAGTTTCCAATAAAAGTAAACAAACGATTAGACTCAAACTTACTATCACGAAGTGCTTTTACTGAAAGCCATATGGCTACTGGAAGTACTAGTAAATTCGCAAACCAGGCTGCTACTATCGGATCCATAGATCCACTTCTTACCAGTTTTTCTCCCATGATTGTTGATATAATAAACAACATATAAAACAAAATCGCAAATAATAATGGATACCCATATCCGCCTTTTCTAATGATACTTCCCAGGGGCGCCCCAATAAATAGAAAAACAATACATATCAAAGCAAAACTGTATTGCTGGTTTAGTCTCAACAAGTATTTATTTCGTTTGTTTGAGAGCGTAGTGATATTTGTGGTGGCGTTTCTAAGGAGATCTTTTCTTCGGCTGCTCGATTGCACCGCTTTTACGGGAAGGTTATTTTTATCATTTTTTGATATCGTCTCATACCAATGAGCATAGTTTTCTAGCGTGTCCACTTGGTTTTGAATCACCATGTTTACAAATGCTTTTTTCACAACTTTTGAAGGCATTAACTTTTGACTCTTTATCAACTCTGTGATAGTAGTTTTCTTTTTAGAAGACAGTGTCTTTTTTACTTTATTCTTAGCTTTAGGTTTTTGTGTTTTATCATTGCGCTCCGCTTGTCTCTTCCTTACTTGCTTACCACTTTCCTGTGATTTAGACGTGCTAAAATCCTTAAGTAATGCCTTCTTTCTTTCTTCTTTTTGATTTACTACACTTGCTACAAGATTTGCTTTCTTTTGATCTACAGAATCTATAGCATTCAACAATTGGAATGTATTAAGCATATCCTCCTTGCTCCTATTTATTGTTATGCCATCTTCATCATCGGTATCAAATTCACTCATATCAAAGACTTTCTTCCACTCTTTAAAATCAGTTCTCATAAAAGGATATTTCTTCCCTTTCCCATCTTTCTTTCGCTCTCTTTTCATCTCACGATAAGAAGTTCCATTCTCTAATTCCATGATGAATAGATTCCCATCTTCACTATTATACATTTTACCACTCTCTGCTTTGGTCAGATTAACAAGACTCTTATCTGTACTTGTGTGGTCATAAATAAGTACATCTGTAATTTCTTCCTCTTCTGTCTTTTCGTTTACCCTTATAGAATAACCTCCGAAATCCCTATTGAATATCTTTGCCTCCATTGCCAAGGATGGCTTCTGAGATTTCATGATTCTTAATCGTTTTTGAAATTGAAAGTTTGCCTGTGGTTTTAGATAATTTGAAGCGACCAGTGATAATATAGCAGTCATAAGAGATAAAACAATCGCAGGTCTCATCACCCGGATCAATGAAACGCCGGCAGACTTCATACTCGACAATTCGTAGCGCTCACTCATATTCCCAAAAACCATGACTGAAGAAAGCAGAATAGCAATAGGTAATGCCATAGGTATCTGAGTGACCCCAAAGTAAAAAATTAACTCTAATAGATCCAATACTGAGAAGCCCTTCCCTAAAATGTCATCAATATACTTCCATAGAAATTGCATCACCAATACAAATTGAGCAACGAAAAAAGATAGCATGTAAGGACCCACAAAGCTACTTATCACTAACCCATCTATTTTTTTAAATCTATCTAATAATGCCATTAAAACGTTTATATGGTATATTCTGATATTAAACGGCTACACCCAATCGATTGTCTGTTATAGTTCTATTAAAGAATACTAAACTCAAAAATCAAGAGTTTGTATTCTTCTATTAGCAATAGCGCTTGATTTCACTAGATCAAGAGGTCAATAGAATCACTTTGTTATGTTACAATCGTAAAAACATTTATTAATCTATCTTCACTTGCGCAGAAAACAATAAACCCAAAATGCAACCATCAACAGTTTACTATACTACGTAAGTGTTCTTACAACTAACACACTTGCCTTTCTTATTTTTCTCAAAGAATACATCTAGTCTTCCCAACATGATCCCTGCCCATCCGGCTTGATTGATAACAACCTCTTCTCCCTTTTTATTGGTTCTGATATCCGGTTCACTCATAAACGTATGTGTATGTCCACCTAAGATCATATCAATCTCCTCTGTATTTTCCGCAAGGTGCACATCACTCACTTTATCTTTATCATTTCTATATTTATATCCTAAATGTGATAAGCAGATTACAAAATCACACTTCTCATCATATCTCAATTGCTTGCTTATTCTGTTACCGACTTCTATTGGATCTTGATACTGAGTTTCTTTGTATAACGCTTTTGGCACTAATCCTGTCAACTCTATACCTAATCCAAAAACACCAACTCTAATTCCATTCTGAATGAATATTTTGTATGGCTTCGTCTTATCTTTTAATATTGTATTTTCAAAATCATAATTCGCTATCAAAAACGGAAAGTTTGCATTAGGCATCTGATCATGCAGACCTTCGATACCTCCATCAAAATCATGATTTCCTATTGTACATGCATCATACTTCAGTTCTGACATGAGTTTCAACTCCAACTCTCCACCAAAGAAGTTAAAATAAGGTGTCCCTTGAAATATATCACCACAATCAAACAACAATACATTATCTTCTGATTTCCTAATACGTTCCACCAAGGTAGCCCGTCTAGATACTCCACCCTGACCTTCATTCCGACTTCCATCCATTGGGAATGGTTCTACCCTACTATGTACATCATTCGTATGGAGGATAGTTAATCGTGTGATATCATGATCTTCCAATAATGAAAAAGGAATTGTTCCAGATGCTAATCCCAATCCTGACAAAGTTGTTCTAACTATAAAGTCTCTTCTTCTCATTGTATTAGCTTTTTATTTTTGAGATTCTTGATGTATTGTCTTGAACAATCACTCGATCATTTGCTCCTTTATTTCTTAGGTGATCTATTATAATATCCCTGATCAATAGATCATTATCAGTTCGCTTCCCTTTGTCTAAGAAAAAACAATTATCTCCACCATTCGCTATATAATCTGGAATCGCTACAGTATAGTTTTTATTGACATCAAAGGCTTCTCCCCTTATTTTTATATTGGTGGCTTTATCTCCATCAATATTCATTGATAATGTGTGACTAACTGGCCATCCACCTTTTTCAGCAATTCTATCTAGGAGCATTTTCATCGTCTTCCCATCCAAACCTAGAAGAACTAGAGTATTATCAAAAGGCATCAATTCATAGATCTTACCAACTGTCACATCTCCCTTCGCTAATGAAGGTACTCTAATGCCACCATAATTCTGGAGCGCTACATCTACATCTACTCCATAGATACGATTCGCTTCCTCCAATAATGCATCAGCAAACCAGTTCCCTAGGACACTTTTCGGTCTTGATTTATACATCTCCTTAGGATTTGTTGCCAAGACTTCGTTCATCTTAGCGTCCAATTGAGCCTTATAAGGAGCGATCATCTTATCGAGGTCCTTATCTGATTTGTTTTTGTAGTTTACTCTATAATAGCTTGTATCTATATCAGCTGTGTATAGTTGCTTACTACAACCTCCGACAGAGATCAACAGCACTAACAATAGACTATTCTTGATGTAGTTGTACATTTTCATGATTTACATTATGATATCAATCTCTTTTTTAATTGCACTCTTTGCTGTTCTAATAGGACTTCCTCCCATACTTGATTGGATCTCCATGCACTTCTCTATCAATGCTGCTGGGGAACTCCCAATAGAAGGATCTGATGATGCGGTAGTCACAATATTTTGCATTTGGTTTTTTGCCAAAGTGATAATCTCCCATAATTTTTCAGAAACATAGACTTGTTGACTCATATTGTGCTCATATTCTTGCTGAATTGCAACCAACATCGCATTCCCCATAGAATTAGCATCCATGCTTCCGCCACTTAATCTATAACTCAAGTTATCAAGAGAGATCCGCTCACAGAACATCGCTAGTCTTTCATAAGCTTGCAATTTTATTGGCAATGTATTCTTAGCCTGTGATTGTTTAAATCTTAGTACTTCTGTGCTGTACTGCATATCCAAATATCGTTTCATCATGTAATAAACGGTTGCAAAAACGATTAATGCAGGTAGTATATATTTTAGTATTTCTAAAGCTGTTTCCATTGTGGATTGACAAAATTTTGATTAGAATGCTAAGGTATGAATTTTGTTTATTGAATGTAGTAGTTGTGTGGGGATAGTTGATTTTATACTAATTACTTATAAATACTTCATTCGTACGAAGGCCAAAATCTATTTATTAAATCTAGGTTATAGAATAAACACTTACATCCCATCATCATGAAACAATAAATTCAAATGTAGTCAACATTAATTTCAGAATGTTGCAAGCCTCTGTTGATTATAAGACGCTTTCAAAGAGAAGTCTTCGCAACTATAAATAATGTATCTCTATAAGTAAGAGGGCCATGAAACAATCATTTCATGAAATAGAATTATCAAAATTTATCTAAGTTCTATAAATTGTCATTCTAGAAATCTTAATATTCAGACTTCTTATTACCAATAATCAAAAAGAGAATAGTACCTATGAAATTAAAAAAAAAGATAAACAGAATCCAAAGTAATTTACTCAATTCGCTTTGATCACTTAATACGACCTTATATATACCATAAATTGGTACTATTAAAACAAACAACATTATAAATATTCCTGTAACACCAGGTAGGCCAAATAGTGGAATTAAATTCATCGTTCTTAGTTATTATTAGATAAATATATAATTGATACTTATTTCATGTTTTGAGTCCCCAGCTTTATAACCTATTTCGTTTGCGTTAGTGTTCCAATAATTAAGGTTTTTCTATTTCAGCAACAACTTCTTCAATTGACATTGATGTAGAGTCTATTACTTTTACAAAACTTGGCCAAGCATATTCATTCAACTCATCATTCACTATATCTATTCTTTCATTCACTTGACTCCCGGAGAATCGTTGTTCATCTCTTTTATGATTTTCTTCCTTATCGCATATTAATCTAACTGAGGTAACTTTAATTCCACTAAACCTAAACAGTTCTCCACGAATGATTTCAATGCCTTCCGGAGACCAAACATTTTCAATGGCTACATTCAATCCGTTATTCAAATATTCGGTTGCCAACATTGCTGCCACATTAGCAAAGAATACTTCTTCTTCTTTTGTCCACTTTTCAAAACCTTTATTAAACTTCCATTCTCGAAAATTATCACATTCTATTGTTACTCCATTTTTGCTCCTTGCCCATTCCTTTGCAGTCCAGGTTTTCCCTACTCCACATGTCCCGGTTAGTATTAAAACTTCTTTACTCATATATAAAAATTGTTGTTTTTCTGGTTATTCAATCCAAAGGTGAATATTTTTTCTTTTCCCACCAAATGATGGCAGTTAATCGAGAATTTGAAATAACAAAGTTACACCCCTTAGAATTAATTAAACTTGAGGAATATCTTGTCGAATATCGATTTCGGAAGAAATTTCACTAGAAATAAGAAGCACCTGGAAAAGCCTCATTGATAGTCACTATCTTTTGATAAGCTGGATCGTAAATTTTTGAAATTTTATAAATCCCATTAGTCACCCAACTTTCTCCATCCCAACTACCATCTGCCTCCAGTTTCTTTTCTATAGTCTGAGATTGTATCATAATATGTCCCCAAAAAAGCCATTTCCCTTTGATATTCTGTACATAAAAAACACGTACAGGATCTTTTTGAAAAATTCTAGCACTAGGCTTATTCTTGAATTCAAAAACCATGTCTTTCACCTCATCAATGGTTATTGGATTTTTTTGATGTCTAGCTAAGTCTAATACTGAAGTAGGAAACCCTTGAGCTTCTGTAATTTGTAACGTGTCATTTATTTCTATAAAACTTCCCATTTTGTTTTTATTTTGAATTATTCATTTTGATTAATTGTGCCTTAATTTAAGCGCTCACTTGATCTACATTCTGATTTACTTGGTTAGATCAATAAGCTCAAAACTTGGTGCTCCTGTTTGCCCACCGGCATCACCATTAATTGGAATTTGCACCATTTGATATGCAATGCGAGCCATTCCATGCATATCGTTCATTATAGCAGAGTACAATGATTTTCGATTACCCTGCAATGCCTCTTCAATTCCTTTTGCCATTAAGGTATAATGCTGATTAAATTGCATATTTAAATTCGCTAATTGAGGCGTAGTTTTAAAATCAGTTGATTTGCAGTTGCTTTTTATAGGATACACTTTATCCCATTCTATAGTCAAGTCCTCTCCTGTAGGCGGCTTTTTAGGATCATCATCCATTTTGTATCTCTTACCTACATATATTTCATTAAATCTAAAAAAATGTGCCACTTCTTCTTGTTGACCAAACAACACATCATCACCGTCTGACAGACTATCTGGACTTGCTCCTTCTCCTTGTTCTATAATTACATCAATAGCCTCTAATGCGTCCTTAAGACGATGCACTTCAAATGGTTTTCCTCCGCCAGACCAATAATAGTCTTCTCCGATTTGATGCGTTGGATTCCCCGTGAATACTTTCTCTTCCGAAATCTCTTCACATAATTCACTCAGTTTTGTTTTGATAGAATTGTAAAACTCTCCAATGGTATAACCTGGAACGACCAATTCAACTCTCATTTTCTCAAGAGATGGATCTTCCCAATTATCAGGCAGTTCTATTTTCATGAAAGTTTCGATCGACTCTAAACTAAAACGTTCAAGATTTATATCAAACTCTCGATCTTTAAAATTTTCTCCTTTAAATTCTAAATTAAGAGGATACTTAGGAATGTTTTCTTTTCCTAGCTTAACTGTACCATTTATAGCATTTAAGACATTGGCAGCTAAAATCAAATGAAGCATTTCCTCCATATAAACCGAATGAATAATCTCAAAACTTGAGCGATTGGCCTTGGGATGAATACTAAAAGCGGCAGTGAGATAAGGTGGAATAGTCGCAAATTCCAACTCTACAGCTTTCTGTAACATTTCATGCAATTCTATAATCTTTTCTTTGGGTGTCATATTTTATATTTTAGAGTTTAAATGATCCCCTAGGCGCAATGCTAAGGCAGAAAGAGTAAGTGTAGGGTTTACTGCACCTAAAGAAGAAAAAGAGGCATTCGAACATACGTAAAGGTTTTCTGTGTCAAATACTTTTAAATCCTTATCCACGACGCCGATCGATTTATTCTCCGCCATTCTAGTAAGACATGCGGCATGATCTGCACGCCATGACATCATTACTTTTGTCATGTTCTTAGCTCCCATTTGGGTAAAGATCTTTTCAATTTTCGCTTCCACTTCCTTAATTCGTTTATCAAAAGTATCTGGCTTCGTATATTTCACCGAAGTTTCAATAAGACCTAAATGATTAATCTTATTGTAATTTTCAATACAGTTTTCTTCGTCGCTAAACACTTCAATAATTCCATGAATTTGTACAAATGCATTCCCAGAGATTAATTTGTCTATTTCTTCTCTCGTCTTACCTAATTGCATGAGTTGAGCAATTGAAGTTCCTTTATGCTCCTCATTTATTGGATCAGGAACACCCGGGGGTGATATTAATATAAACTTACCATCCTTTTGTTCTTTACAACTATCAAAATGTCTCGAAACCATAGTTGGAAAATTCATTTCCGGTTGCAATAAATCTGGATTTGATTCTATCTCCGCTTGATAAATAAAGTAAGGATGAGTTATCAAGTTCTTTCCGACAAGTTTATTGTCATTTCCGATTCCATTTACCCAATCATCTGATTTAGATCTAAGTAATAATTTAGCGGATTCTATGGCTCCTGCAGCAACAATAACCTTGTCGGCTTTTACTACTTTTATTTCATGAGTTGTTTGATCTTGATATCGAACACCAATTATTTTGGATTTATTTGTTGGATCAACCAGTATTTCTTGAACAAAAGCGCCTTTTTGAATTATAAAATTAGGGTAATCATTAAAACGAACCATATCGTCCAAATAATTAGCTGCAACATACCTTGCTCCAAAAGGGCAATATTTACAAGTTCCGGTAGTTTGACAAGGCGCGTGAGTTGAATTGGAGTCACTTATACCATGCCGAGCAATAGGCATACTATTATGTCCAATATCTAGCTCGTCGAATGCTTTCCTGAGCGGTTGATCTTCTAATGTATATGGATAAGCTGCATAAGGATAAGGACTATTTCTTGGAATACCTTCATCTACCTCGCCATTACCTGCAACACCTATATAATGCTCTGCTTGAGTATAATATGGCTCCAAATCTCTATAATCAATAGGCCAATCTATACCATGTTTTGTATTTGAATATAAGTTAAAATCTTCTGGCTTAAGTCTAAATGACCACCCTCCCCAATGAACTGTGCTACCGCCGTACATTAACAACCTTGAACCTCTTAGCTGCAAATCATAGTTATTCGTGATATTTTCGCCTGGTTTATCATGCTGAGGGTAGCTGGCGTCTTGTTTGTCATCATATGGCCTAGAGCCTGAAACTACATAGTTTTGGTATTGTGAAAAATCGCGCATTCCAACTTTAGTTCCAGCCTCTAGCATAAGAATAGAAGCTTCTGGATTTTTTTCTAGTAATTTTTGGGAAATAGCTGCACCAACCACTCCCGATCCTATTATTAATATATCTGTTTTCATGGGAGTTTTTATTTAGTTCTGTACGGAGCTGGTTTTCCTTGGTGATATGCACCACCTATATATCCTGGATAGTTTTTCGCCCCAAAAGACTTAAAGCCACCAATAGATAGTTGAAATGAGATAAATTCGTTAGAGACCTTTTGTCTGGCAAATGCGAGCATAGATTTTGGAGGGTTCTCTAAACCTTCTTGATCGGTAAAAAAAGCGGCATATGCTTCATTTACCGTTTTGTATTCTTGTTTAAATAAGGCTAGCACACTAACCGCATTTTCATATTCCTTAAGGTAATTGGGGTCAAGGGAAATTCTATTCGTCATAAACCCATATAAATCGGTTCGCAATGAAGTATTTTCTGGAGTGTTCTTCCAAAAAACTCCTATTTGCATGAATAGCTCTAGCATCATTTCGAATAACTTATCATCCAATGCTACTTTATTTTCATTGATCAGACCAGCTCTAGGCTGGTAGTAGGATTTTTTAATCATGACTATTTAGGTTTTAAGTTGTTATATAATTTTCGGTCTTTGTAGTGAGTATACTGTCGTATTTCCTGCCAATAGTTCTATTGATCTCTTAACTAGAAAGAACATCATAAACAGTAATTTGATAGCATACAAATTAAGAAATATATAAATAACCTGAACTCTAGAATTGAAATATTTTTAAAAACACGTATAAATACTTACTAAGTCTATTCGTCTTTCCATCATTAAAAAGTCTAATTTTATTGATTTTCGGAAACTTTTATTTTCTTCCAAACTCAATGCTTTCCAGAATTCTTCTTTTACTATAAATGCTCATAACATACCACAGTGTTATTCATAAAATACCGTCGCATCCCCAATTTCATAATTGACGATACAATTTTATTCAATTATATGTGGTTTTATAATTGTCTATATAACAATAGAGTATGCAAGGCTATTTATCATTTATAGCTCCCTTCGTCCCTTATTGAGTCCTAATATTAAAAATCACTATTATCAATGAAAAACCTATTTTACAATTGCTTTTTGGGGATGTCGGTTATATTATTTTTCGGTAGTTGTACAGAGAAAACTATTGTCACCTATTATGAAACAGGTCAAAAGCATGAAGAATACCAATATTATGGAGACTCTCTAAAACAAGGCCATTATACTAAGTACTCAGATCAAGGAGTATTAATAGAAACAGCCAATTATGTAAAAAACAAACTAGAAGGACAGCGTATTATTTACAATTTCAAAAATGGAATAAAAGAAATTAGTGAGTCTTATTCTGATGACACCCTTCACGGTCAATACTTAATGTTTCATCCAAATGGTGAAACGCGATATATCGGACAATACACAAAAAATATCCTCTCAGGAACTGTTAACATCTACGACACATTAGGAGTGCTAACTAAAGAACTCCAATATGTAAATAACTATGAAGTGATCCCATTTCAAGAATTTCATGAAAATGGAAAAGTCAAATGGGAGGGCACAAAAAGATATGACCCATATTTTCAGACCAAGAAAGACTATGGGTTACTCTTAGAATATAATGAAAATGGAGACTTAATTCGTAAAATGGATTGTGACGAAAAAGAAATCTGTACTACTATCTGGACCATAGATAGATCTCATAAGTAACTTGATTAAAATCTTAAGCAGATCTTTTGGCAAGAAATAAAAACTTCCACATCAACATTAGTGATTGGTTAGTCCCTCACCATAAGGTATGATTCAATTGAAAAATCATATTCTTTTCAGATCCCCATAATGTTCTGCACAAAAAACTGCATTATTGTTCTATTCCTGATTTGTTATTAGTGAACAGATTTCAATTATAAATCCATTCAGATCTCTCAAGTAACCTACTTTTTGTCCCCAAGGTTTTGTTACAGTCTCCTCCAATAGAATTGCCCCGTTAGATATTGCACTTTGCATTGTTCCCTCAACATCTGAAGTAGTAAAGGCTAATTCAATTCCAAATGGTTTCTTACTCAATTCACTTTCTATAAAACCCTCTTTAAAATTTGACTTTCCTAGTTCAAAGTTTGCGAAGGCAAGTGTAGTAGGTCCTGATTGTATTTCTCCATAGTCATTTTCCGGTGTAAGCATCTTTTCTTCGAATCCGAATGCCTTCTGAAAAAAATCCATTGTTTTCGGCACGTCATTGACATAGAGAATTGTGTATGCGAATTGAATATCCATTACCAGTATTTTAAGTTATTGAAAGTAAGCCTCTCTTTTCCGAAAGGTTATGTTATTTGATTACAAAGTTAGTCTACTCTAAAATGAATACTTTGTAAAAAAACGACATTATCTAAAGCTACTCGGATTTTCGCCTGAAATACGATTAAATTCATAATTCATATGGGAATGGTCAAAGAATCCCATATCAAATGCTATTTCTAAAAGGCTTACTTCAGTATGAGATTCAATGACTTTCCTTGTACTGTTGAAACGTACAATGTTTGAAAACTCCTTTATTGTCATTCCTATATATCTTTTGAATCGCCTTTCCAATTGTCTCAGACTAAGATGTACTGACTTTGCTAAATTCCTAACATTTACATTTCCTCTTAACAATCTTATGTTTTGGGCAACCCATACTATCATTTGGTCTTGCCTTTCAATATTGTGATTACATAATGTTGCGATAAAAATTTCAAGAACGTTTATCCTAGAAGATATTGTATCCAAATGAGTTAGTTGATTAATTAAACTTACATGGTCGTCGAGAAAAACATCTGATAATTCAATTCGTAAGTTTTTGGTTTCGTTTAAAGGTATATGAGACAAAGAACCAAACTTTTCTGTTTTGAACCTAACTCCAATCAATTCTGAACTGGACGCTAATTCTAATTGTTGATAGTTTGTCATTACGCCAGATAAAAAGCCTTTATTTTGGTTAAGGTCAAAGATTATATCAGTACAAGTATCCGGTAAGACCTTAAACCTTTCACTAACTTCATTATCCGAAAATATCCAAAAAGAATCTATTACATTATTAAGTCTTTCCGATGGTTTTATCTCGCGGTACATTATAGTTTCTTATAAAAATCTACTAAACAAAAAAAGACCCAATCAATTAAGACTGAATCTTTTATTTATATTTTATTGAACTAAAAATCTAAGCTGAAAAGCTAGATCCACATCCACAACTTTCATCTGCATTAGGATTACTGAATGTAAATCCTCTATTATTAAGACCTTCTAACCAATCAATCTCCATCCCTAAGAGATACATAGAATGAGACTTTTCCATTAGTACTTTCAGTCCTTTTACTTCGAATTGTTGATCTTTTTCTTTTTGCACATCAAATCCTAAGATGTAAGAAAAACCTGAACATCCGCCGCCTTTCACGCCTACTCTGAGCCCGTACTCTGCAGGCACATTTTGTTCGCCCATGATTCTCTTTAATTGAGTCACTGCGCTATCGCTAAGCAATATTGGAGTTGTTATCGTTTCTACCATATTATTTCATTTGTAAAACAAAAATATTATATACTTATCACAGTACACCTAATATTACAATTTTTCTTGCAAAATAGTTTACTTAGTCGGTCTATTTGTTCAATAATTGAATCTAAAAAGACAATTTCAACAGAAGAAAACATGATTTTATTTCCCGTTGAACCCATTCATATTTTGGCCAACAAAATCATGAGGAAATTCCTCTATCCCTGGAAAACCAAGCCTGATCTCGCGCCCATCATGTGGAATATAAGCTGTACCAAATATATAATCCCAAATAGCCAGTGTAAGTCCAAAATTAACACCAGTATGTCTATCCTTTGGAAGGTTATACGAGTGGTGCCATATGTGCATCTCAGGACTGTTAAAGACCTTCTTCATAAGTAAACTAAAAACAAATATCCCCACCAAAATAAATAAAGCAACTACGCCAAGGCTCATAATCAAACTAGGATCAGACAAGAAATGTACATCGGCAAGTCCAAAACCAGCCACAATACCGATTAAACCTCCTAATATCCCACCAGTGATTTTACTATCAATTGATATATTGGAATGATTATAATGCCCCCAAGCAAGTGTAAATATGTGTATTATGAAAAAATCATGCAATCCAATTCCTAACAGTGCGAGGGGAATATATTCTAGCGTTCTATATATTACATTTTCCATCCAATGATATCTGAGATGCGCTGCAAAACCCATCTCTTCTACCGAATGATGTACTTTATGAAATTCCCATAACCGTTCTGATTTATGTAATAATCTGTGCACCCACCATTGCACGAAGTCTCTCACAAAGAATCCAGTAATCAATATCGCCCAGACAGGCCAATTATTCATTGGATTCATTACTTGAAGATCAAAACCACCAGATAATGCCTTTATTCCATTATTGAATAGGTTGACTACAACATCTGAAGCTGCATTATAAATAATCAGACTAAAAAGGAAAAAATTAAAAAACATGTAAAATCCATCCAACCAAAAGTCTTTTCTCATTACTGGTTGTTTCTTCCTCCAAGGAATTATCACCTCAAGAATCAGAAAAAATAATGAAACTAAAATCAGCCAATAAAAATAAGAATTCCAAGTAGGGTTTGTGATATCATTCCACAAATAACCAGCGTACCCTTTATATCCATTGATAAATATGTCAATATAACTCTGCATCTTTTAATTTTGATTAGTACTAAAGTATAAATACAAATGTAAGCAAAGGGTTCAGGTAGATAAGTAACTTTGGTTACATTTATGTTTCTTGCACATCCAAACTTATGTAAAAAAATGGAAAACTCTTATTGCAATCTATGTAAAGATAAAAGCAGTGACAATGTCCACAAGGTGTATCATGACACCCAGTACGGGTTTCCAATTCATGATGACAATGAGTTATTTGGCAGATTAATCCTTGAGATAAATCAGGCAGGTCTATCTTGGGAAACGATCCTTAACAAACAAGATAACTTTATAAAGGCATACAGTAAGTTCGATATTAATAAAGTGGCCTCTTATACTGAAAGTGACAGAGAACGACTGCTTTCTAATGCAGGAATCATAAGAAACAAGTTAAAAGTCAATGCAGCTATCCACAATGCAAATATGATCTTAGGTTTACAAAAAGAACACGGTTCGTTTAAAAATTGGTTAGATAAAAATCACCCGCTGACCAAAGATGAATGGGTGAAATTATTCAAGAAAACATTCAAGTTTACAGGAGGCGAGATAACAAATGAGTTCCTAATGAGTAGTGGGTATCTGGCTGGGGCACATTCTACCGATTGTCCTATTTATCAGAAAATTATCAAATTAGAACCAAAATTCCTAGCGTCTTAGGTAATGCTGATTAAATATGAAAGAAATAAGATCAATCATTTCTAAATACGAACAGTTAAAAATCTCAGGCACTAAAATGGCCTTAGCTACTGTTGTGAATGTAGAATACTCATCGTACAGAAGGTCGGGTGCTAGAATGCTCATCACAGAGGACGGAACATGGATAGGTGGGATCAGTGGCGGATGCCTCGAAGGCGACACGCTCAAAAAGGCAAAGTATGCAATCCTCAAGAACGAAGCTGTAAAGGTCACATACGACACCAGAGAAAATGATCCTAATCAAATAGGCATAGGACTGGGCTGTAACGGTTTGATAGATGTATTGATAGTTCCTATTTCTACTGATGATAACAACCCTATAGAGGCCCTAAAAAAAATAGTAGATCGCAGAACTCCGAGTGTCCTCCTCACGAATCTAGAGAATGGCTGTACGGAAGACTTCACTACAAATGAGAACACCGATCCAGATCTCAATAAAGAAATCATCAGTGTAAAGGAAAATGCTCAATCTCGAAAAATTGATTTAGGCGCCGGTTACTTTATTGAATACCTTCAGCCAGAAATAATACTTTACATCTTTGGCAAAAATTATGATGTCATTCCCCTATCTCAAATCGCAATAAATATTGGATGGAAAATCAATATTATTTCTAATCCTCTTAAGGTTTCTAAACAAATTTTCAATCTTGCCAATAAAGTTATAAGCTCAAATATCACATTACAGCCAGATGCTTATTCTGTAGCACTTCTAATGGCCCATGATTACAAAACAGATAAAGAAAACCTTATTAAACTCCAAGCTTACGACCTAAATTATATAGGCTTATTGGGGCCAAAAAAGAGAAAAGACAAAATGCTTAATGAGCTAAAACTTCTAAAAATCAATTTTCGTGAAGACAATATTTATGGACCTATGGGCCTAGATACTGGCGCTACATCACCAGAGGAAATTGCGATATCTATAATTGCAGAGATTAGAACTTGCTTCGCCCGCCGTAATGGAGGTAGCTTACGAGACAGAAAAACGAGTATTCATATCATCGAGTAACAAATTGAGCAATTAACACAATTCTAATTAATTGAAATATTTCTATTTCACTATTTTTACAATATATCTAACACCTTGGATTTCAACTATAGCATAATACATACCATCCTTAAGCATATCTAATCCATCAATTAGTATTTTTCCATTTATTATTTCTGTCCTTATATTTTTGATAAGTTGAGCATCCATATTATATAATTTCACGACCGCATCCGTAGTAATTTCATTTAATGACAAGATCTCAATGGTTATTTGATTATTGAATGGCGATGGATAGACTTTTACGCCTCCACTACTTTCTGTATGAACTACTTCATCCACCTCAGTAACCCCTCCATCATCAAAACTAGAAAACTCAACAGCTATAACTCCGTAACAATTACTTAATGAATCGATTATACTAGATATTGAATCTTGCTCAAACATTGTTTCGGTTAAATAATAATCGAGCCCAAGAACGTCCAGTTTTTGTTTCGCCCATATTTTAGGAAGAAAAGAAAGTTTATTATTAGTACTGTCTGATAATGAGACTTCAAAGTTATATGAAACCGGAATATTAAATGCTTTTCCTTCTAGAGTAATATTTAAGTCTTGAATTTCATCATATCTACCTGATAATATTAGTTGTTGACCTTTGTATAAGTTTGGATATGGGTATGGATAAATTTCTTTGATGATATTAGGTTCTATTGTAACAGTTGTATTTAATAAAACTGGATTATTTACACTTAAGAAAAACCTAACCAAGTCATCCTCTAAGTTATCAGGATTTACAAATTGAACCAATCCACTATTTTCTCTTGCTAATAATGTAAGTAATGCCTTATCTAGTGCAGCTCCAATACCCAAAGTAAATAAGAAAACCTCCGTTTCAGTACTTGCTATCTCTTCGGATACTAATTTCAGTATTTCCTTCGTGTCAGTTTCTCCAGATGTTGCTGAACCATCAGTACAGAAAATGATTATGTTAGCTTTTTCTTCTTCGACAGCGGAAAACTGATTTATAGCTGAGATAAGAGTTCCTGAGATATTAGTAGAACCCCCGGCATTTATATTATCAATATATGCTAAGGCTGCAGATTCATTTTGAACATTATATTCAACCAAATTATTAGCGAAACTTGTTACGTTAGAACTGAAATCTATAATATTAAAATTATCTCCTGGATTTAAATTCTTGACTATATATGTAGCAGCATCTTTGGCTTGTACAATTTTATCACCAGACATACTCCCCGATCGATCAATAATCAAAGAGAAATTCTTCTCAATCACATCCGTATTAATATTAGATTCTGGCTCAATAATAAATGTAAAATATCCGCCCCCTAATGTATCACAAGAAAAAATACTATCTGCTATGTAAGTACTAAGGCTATTAATCCCAAGAGCTTCGGAGCTTAATTCATAATCAATTTGATAGTCATAGTTTCCAACATGTTCATATAAATTGAATGTAAGAGTAGTAATATTGTCATCCACATTGAGATCATATTCCTGACCTAACATTTCAATATTTAACAAGTCTTTTTCTGATTCTAATATAAACTCTAGGGATTGTTTATCAACAATTTCATTCTGCAGAGCACTAAAATCATTTTTCTGTAAATAAGTGACTTCTCCTTGAAAATAGGGAAGCAATTCAACATATGTCAACTCTATAGTAATCAATGAATCGTTTAATATTGTGTCTTGAGGAGAAAAGAAAAATGGAAAACTTCCAAGGTAATTAGACAACGATTGGTCTACCGAGCCACCTCCATTTCCACCACCGTCACCACCATCAGGTATACTGTTATCTTGTGAATCAGAATTCACAATAGCAGTCTTCCATTCTCCATTATAGTTCCACCTTAAATTTGTAGGATTTGCATTCTCGCCTAAGGGAAACCCATATTTTATATTCACTTCTGAGCCAGTAGTATTTCTAAAAACTTGTGTGCTAGTGACAATAGCAATTTGATCCTTTACTTCAACTTTGGTATCCGTACTTACTACTTGCAAATAAGTACCATTGGATACGATACCAATTCCATTTGCACTGGCATTGTATGAGAAAAAAAGCAGAAAAAATAAGACGTTGTAATTCGTTTTCATAGTATATTGATTTGTACCCAATATACTGATTGTCAATCAAACAGTTTTACATTAAAGTTCTAATTGTCTGCAGAAATATTAACTCTACAAAATTCAACTTACACTACCAACCATTCTCTTAATAATATCGTAGAGTTATCTTTTTTGATAGAATTAGGATTAATTTAATTCATAGCCAACCCTCAGGCTTTGTAATTGCTTATCATAGATTCAATTGTAAAGACACTAATTTCATCAATGAGGATCTAACATTCAGAAAGAAAAAAAGAAGCTATCAAAATTGACAGCTTCTATATATTATTATGATTAATCATCCAACTTCAGCACCTCTAAAAATGCCTTTTGAGGCACTTCTACATTACCGATTTGTCTCATTTTTTTCTTACCTTTCTTTTGCTTCTCTAGTAGTTTTCTCTTACGTGAGATATCACCACCATAACACTTGGCTGTTACATCCTTTCGCAACGCAGAGATTGTCTCTCTAGCTATGATCTTCGCTCCTATAGATGCTTGAATCGCTATCATAAATTGTTGCCTTGGTAAAAGTGTCTTTAGCTTTTTAGCCATTCTTCTACCGAAACTTTCAGCTTTCGTTCTATGTACCAATGATGAAAGTGCATCTACTGGTTCTCCATTAAGCATCATATCCAACTTCACTAGATCCGATTCTCTATATTCTATAGGAGTATAATCAAATGAAGCATATCCTCTTGAAATAGATTTCAATCTATCGTAAAAATCAAAAACGATCTCAGCAAGAGGCATCTCAAATGTCATCTCGATTCTCTCCTGTGTCAGGTACGTTTGTTTAGTTAATATCCCTCGTTTATCCATACAAAGCGTCATGATCGTACCAATGTATTCTGGCTTGGATATGATCTGTGCTCGTATATATGGTTCTTCAACCGAAGATATCATTGTCGGGTCAGGAAGATCATTTGGCGTATTCACCTTGAATCTTTCGCCTTTCCTATTTGTAGCATAGTAAGATACGTTAGGTACCGTTGTTATCACCTCTTGATTATACTCTCTTGACAGTCTCTCTTGGATAATCTCTAAGTGCAACATTCCTAAGAACCCACATCTAAATCCAAATCCAAGTGCTATTGATGTCTCCGTTTCAAAAACTAATGAGGCATCATTCAACTGAAGTTTTTCAAGACTATCTCTCAAATCTTCGAAGTCATCATTATCGATCGGATACACACCAGCAAATACCATTGGTTTCACATCTTCGAATCCATCGATACCCTGTTCACAAGAGTTCGCAAAAGTTGTAATTGTATCTCCTACTTTGATCTCTTTACTTTCCTTAATACCTGTAATGATATATCCAACATCACCAGCCCCTACAATCTCTTTTGGAAAAAGGTCCATTTTTAGTACCCCTACTTCATCTGCATTGTAAACTCCTCCTGTGTTGAAAAATTTAATCTTTTCGCCTTTCTTCATCGAACCATTCAAAATTCGATAGTAAGCGATTACTCCTCTAAAAGGGTTAAATACAGAGTCAAAAATCAAAGCTTGCAACGGTCCATCTGGATCTCCTTTTGGTGCTGGCACTCGATCTACTATGGCAGTCATAATATCTTGTATTCCTAGCCCAGTTTTACCACTCGCATGTATAATATCTTCCAATTCACACCCAATCAAGTCAATAATTTGATCTGACATCTCCTCGATCATCGCAGATTCCATGTCTACCTTATTCAAGATAGGAATGATTTCTAAATCATGATCTATAGCTAGATATAGATTTGATATAGTCTGTGCCTGCACTCCTTGTGATGCATCAACTAATAATAGTGCTCCCTCACATGCTGCAATCGATCGCGAAACTTCATAGCTAAAATCAACGTGACCCGGCGTATCGATCAGGTTGAATGTATATAACTCACCATCCGTATGTGGATAGCTCATCTGTATCGCATGACTCTTAATTGTAATTCCTCTCTCTCTCTCGATATCCATATCATCAAGCGCTTGATCTTTCATCTTTCGCTCAGAGATAGTCTGGGTCGATTCTAATAATCTATCTGACAGTGTGCTCTTACCGTGATCAATATGAGCAATCACACAAAAATTCCTAATGTTCTTCATAAGCCGCAAATATAGTCAGTATGATTTTATAAATACGTGCTTGATTGTTGTTTGTTTGTCTTTATTTATAGATTATTACTAATCAACTATCCAAAGAATTGATGATTCAACACCTTATATCACATTCATAAAAAATTTATAATAACTAATCAATGTCTACTTTCTAAGAACCTTTTTAGCATTTCTAAACCACTAATATCTTTTTTGACTACTTTCGCCCTATAAAATATTGAAATATGAAATTATTACCTTATATAAAATCGCTTTCATTTGGGGCATTTGTTTTGTTAGCAAGTGCAACCGAAGTTTCTGCGCAGTATAACTTCAAAACAGAAAAGAAAATCAACTGTACTGAAGTCAAAAGCCAAGATAAAACTGGCACATGCTGGAGTTTTGCTACTGCATCTTTCTTAGAATCCGAACTCATAAGAATGGGCCATGATGATATTAATCTTTCAGAGATGTTTATTGTCCGGAATATATATAAGGATAAGGCAATGAATTATGTGATGCGCCAAGGAAAAGCAAATTTCAGCCAAGGGAGTCTGGCACATGACCTTATCCGTATGACAGAAAAGCATGGATTGATAACAGAAGATGCTTATTCTGGAATGCTGAAAGGAGAAACAAAACATAACCATGGTGAAATGGAAGCTGGGTTAAAAGGATTCCTTGATGGGATCAGAAGTGGAAAAAAACTAAGCACTAAATGGAAGCCAGCCTTCTCGGCAATCATAGATTCTTATATGGGCGAAGTTCCTCAGCAATTTAAACATGATGGAAAAGATTATACACCAAGATCCTTCGTAGAGACAACTAAGTTAAAAACTGATAATTACATCTCAATTGGATCATTTACGCATCATCCATTTTACGAAGAATTCATCTTGGAGGTTCCTGATAATTATTCTAATGGTTCATTCTACAATGTGCCACTAAAAGAGATGATAAGCATTGTCGATTATGCAATACTAGCGGGATACTCTATATCATGGGATGGAGACGTAAGTGAAAAAGGGTTCTCAGCAAAAAATGGAATGGCATTACTACCTGAAGATTCGGGAAGAGATGATTTATTTAAAAACCCAGGTAAAGAGCTATCGGTAACTCAAGAAAACAGACAATCAAACTTCGAAAACTACAGCACTACTGATGATCATCTTATGCATGTAGTAGGAATGGCTTTGGATCAAAAAGGTACAAAATACTATATAATTAAGAACTCTTGGGGGGAAATATCAAACTACAAAGGATATTTATACATGTCAGAAAACTACTTTAAGATGAAGACAATATCTGTCATGATCCATAAAGATGGACTTCCTACGGACAGTTCAAAACGACTATTTGAGTCCGACTAAACTTAATAATAATATTATTATATATTTATTTTTAAGCTGAAGACAGCGAATAGCTTTTATAACCGTTTCATTACGGATATAAATTATTTTATAGTCTATCAAGGAAGGAGTTGTGCTGAAGTTAAATTTATTTTTTTTACTGGGTTGTTTTTTATTTTCGTCGTGTCAAAATGACTTAGAAAATGCAAGTTTCATCAATCTCGAAGATGAATATGAACTGTTTATCTCCCAAGAGCTGTCTATAAACGGTGGTCTTGCAGCTATGAATGTAAAAACTACTAACGAATTAGACTGTAGCAATTACTCTATCCCTTATCAATTAGAAATCAGTCAGGATAACATTAACCTGGTATTGAATAAGGTAAGCTTAGAAGGCCATTGTTTACCTCCTTTTAGTTTTATTAATCAAGAACTTGATTTTGATTTTTGGGACAACGAAAAAAGTATTACAATTCTTCTCGAAGATATTGTAAGTAACTCTGGGACAATTAAGGTTACAGATGAGGAGATAAGTTTAAATCTCAATAGTAACAATGGAATAAAAATAAGTAAGGCGAAGATAAATAGAATTAAGAAAGACATGATTTGGGGTTCAGTACTGAAAGGAGAACAATCCTCTATCGATAAAGTTAATGAACTTTTCTCATCAATTGACAATGGAGAATCAGTAAAGTCTGGCGATTACGGCTTATTTTATGTAGCTAGTTCTAATAATCTCCAATTCTATGATTCTGAACTTGATCAAATCCAGTCTTTTGTCTTATTTACTGATATAAGATACGATGTTATTAATTCAGAAATCCAAATCATCAAAGAAAGTGACCCTTCACTTGTTATCAATCTGACGTTATTCGATGGTCAGACCATAAATGTGCAGTAAGTTTATTATTATTGTGTGAGCGTAATATTTTGGAAATTTTATCCGATATTATAATCAACTAACACTAAAGTGTCTTAAGAACTAAAGTTGGAATGATTTGTTAGCGCTAGTCTTGCAAATCGACTAACATAATACTCGTAAGCACTTCAAAAAATAATAATTAATGAAGTTATTCAAACTCCTATTACTTGCCGCTATATTTTCATTTGCAGCAGTACCAAGCTCTAATGCTCAAATTTTCAAAAAGAAGCAGAAAAAGACTGAGAAACCTGACAAAGATAAGAAGGACAAAATGAAGCCTTACAAAAAGGTGATCACAAAAAAAGCTGAAACACAAACAGGGTTATTCACTGTACATAAGGTGGAAAAAGATTGGTTTTTTGAGATTCCAGATTCATTATTAGAAGAAGAAGTCTTAGTTACATCAAGAGTTTCTGGTTTTGTAAAAGGACTAAATTTTGGTGGTGCTGGTGTTCGTTCACAACCTCAACAAGTTATTAGGTGGCAGAAAAAAGAAGGAAATCTTCTCCTCAGGTCTGTTTCATATAACAGTGTTGCAAGTTTTGAAGATCCGATTTACAAGTCTGTACAAAATAACAACTTCGAGCCAATTATAGCTTCGTTTCCGATAGCAACTATGAAGACTGACAGCTCAAGTTATGTAGTAAAAATGAATTCATTTTTCACATCTGACGTGCCTATGATTAGTGCGATGAACAGCCGTCAGAAGAAGAATTTCGGTATCCGTGGAGTAGATGGAAAACGATCATTCATTAATGATATCAAAGCATTTCCTGAAAATATAAACGTCAAACATGTACTGACATATACTGGTAGTAAACTTCCAGACAATGGCAATACTGGAACAATGTCGCTAGAGATGACTCAGTCATTCATATTACTTCCAGAGGTCCCAATGCAACCTCGTCATTATGATGCGAGAGTGTCCTACTTCAGCCTTGGACAAACTGACTATAGTTCAGATGAACAGAAGGCATTCAGAAAGAGATTTATCACAAGATGGAGACTTGAACCAAAAGACCCAGAAGCATATTTCCGTGGGGAATTGGTAGAGCCAGTGAAGCAAATTGTATATTATATAGATCCGGCTACTCCTAAGAAGTGGGTTCCTTTCTTAATGCAAGGTGTGAATGATTGGCAAGTAGCATTCGAAGCTGCAGGATTCAAAAATGCAATAGAAGCTAGAATCGCACCTACGAAGGAAGAGGATCCGGATTGGTCTCCAGAAGATGTTAGGTATTCTGTTATCAGATATGTTTCCACCGATATTCAAAATGCGATGGGGCCCCATGTACATGATCCAAGGACTGGAGAGATTCTAGAAAGTGATATTATTTGGTATCATAATGTTATGAACTTACTTAGAAACTGGTATTTCGTCCAAACAGCTGCTATCAATCCTGAAGCAAGAAGTCCTAAGTTTAGAGACGAAATAATGGGACGATTGATCAGGTTTGTTTCTTCACATGAAGTAGGACACACTCTTGGACTCCCTCATAACATGGGATCAAGTGTTGCTTATTCTGTAGACTCATTAAGGAGTGCTTCATTCACACAAAAGATGGGTACGGCTCCAAGTATCATGGATTATGCTAGATTTAACTATGTAGCACAACCAGAAGATGGAGATGTAGGCTTAATGCCCAATGTAGGACCGTATGATAAATGGTCTATTGACTATGGCTACAGAAGATTCGAAAACATGGACGAGGACGAGGAGCGAGTTACGATTAATAACCTTATAAAAGAGAAGGCAGGTGATCCAATTTATCGATTTGGCCGTCAAAGAAGATCTCCTACCGATCCTACAGCACAGACCGAAGATCTTGGAAGCAATAGTATGAGAGCATCAGAATTAGGTCTTAAGAACCTAAAAAGAATCGTGCCTAATTTGATCGAATGGACATCAGAAGAAACAAAGGATTATAGCGAATTAAGGGAACTTTACAATAGTGTATTCGGACAGTACCGAAGATATGTTGGTCATGTAATAGCCAATGTAGGAGGTGTGTATGAATTTAATAAGTCAAGTGATGAAGAACAAGCAGTATATACACATGTAGAGAAAGCAAAGCAAAAAGACGCGATCAATTTCTTGAACACAAATGTATTCGCCACACCATCTTGGTTGATTGATAAAGAGATCCTCTCTAGAGTAGAAGAAACAGGAATCACAGAAAGGATTCGTGGATTGCAAGACAGAACTCTAGCTCAGCTTATGAACCCTGATCGACTTAATAGAATGATAGAAAACAGTGCAATAAATGGTCAAAGTGCTTATTCTATTAATGAAATGTTTGATGAGCTAATCGCAAGTATCTTTTCTGAAGTAAAATCTAGGAATGCAGTCTCCCTCTACAGAAGAAACTTGCAAAGAACATTCATAGAAGGCCTAGAAAGAACACTAGAAATGGAAAGCAATAAGTATGAACATTCTGACATGAAAGCAATTGCTAGAGCCAAACTAAAAGGCTTAAAGAGGATGTTGGCTTCCGCTGGTGGAGCAGATGACATGACGAAAATTCACTTTGACGATTTGGTAGAAAGAATCAACGAAGTGTTTGAACAGAAGTAACTAAAAATACGAATATTCAATATAGTTCGTATTTCTAAAGAAATTATAGATGCTCGGAATTTTGATTAATTTCGAGCATTCTAGTTTTATTAAATAGATGAAGATCTAATAAATGATATTCTATTAATATTCCGCATATTTTTTTTTGTCAAAAAGAATGTCACTCACATCGTCAGTTTCATTTGATATTCAAATTAAAAAGGAATTAATGCAAGAAAATAAATCATCAGAAATTAAATAATTAAATGCCCAATTTCTCAATAAAAGATAGACTATTCAGTTTCAAGCATGCTTTTGATGGTTTCAAGGTATTGCTGAGTGCCGAACATAACGCATGGATCCATCTAGCACTATCAATTATTGCAATTGCACTCGGTTTCTATTTTGAAGTAACTAACATTGAATGGATTGCGATCGTCATTTGTATTGGTTTGGTCATATCCGCTGAGATTTTCAACACAGCAATAGAACACATCTCCAATTTCATTCAGCCCAATCAGGACATAAAAATAAAACATATCAAAGACCTTGGAGCGGCAGGCGTTTTTGCATCTGCTTTTGCTGCCTTGATCGTCGGGCTTATTATCTTCCTTCCAAAAATTATGGTACTATTCTAAAATGGTAACCTTTGATTTATTACTTTGTGACATAACTACTTAAACTTATGAAAAAACTAGCACTTCATTGGCAGATTATGATCGGAATGATCGCAGGTGTCCTATTTGGAATATTATTCTCATATATGGGATTGCAAGAATTTGTTGCAGATTGGATCAAACCATTCGGCAGGATTTTCATCAGCCTTTTGCAGTTAATAGCAATACCACTTATACTAGCTTCTTTGATCAAAGGAATATCAGATTTACAAGATATTTCTAAGTTCAAAAACATGGGATTGAGGACGATTTCGTTCTATATCATATCTACTGTAGTCGCAATAGCTATCGGACTTACAGTAGTGAACATAATTCAACCTGGTGAATTTGTATCTGCGGAAACTATCGCAGAATTAACTGAATCATACTCTGCCGAAGGAGAAAAAAGAGTAACCGCAGCAAGTAATCAAAAGTCAAAAGGACCTTTACAATTTGTCGTAGATATGGTACCACAAAATATATTTGGAGCGGCTTCCAATAATGGAAACATGCTTCAGGTAATCTTTTTTGCTATCTTTTTTGGAATTAGTATGCTTTTAGTCAAAGACGAACGAGCGAAGCCAATCAAGGACTTTTTTGATAGTCTCAATGATATTATACTAAAGATGGTAGACTTGATCATGCTTTCAGCGCCTTATGCCGTATTTGCATTATTAGCCTCTCTAGTCGCCGAAACTACAAATCCTGACCTTTTCGTAGCACTAGGCTGGTATGCCGCAAGTGTAGTTATCGGGTTATTATTAATGATGGCTGTATATATAGCAGCAGTTTACTTCTTCACTGGTAAGAAGCCAGGGTTCTTTCTCAAAGGAATTAGTCCAGCTCAACTATTAGCATTCTCGACTTCATCGAGTGCCGCTACATTACCTGTAACAATGGAAAGAGTAGAAGAACATCTTGGTGTACACAAAGAAGTGACAAGTTTTGTTCTTCCTGTTGGCGCCACTATCAATATGGACGGAACTAGCCTTTATCAAGCTGTGGCAGCAGTCTTTATTTGCCAAGCTTTAGATTTTGATCTAACATTCCAGGACCAACTTACTATTGTGCTTACAGCTACCCTAGCCTCTATTGGTTCGGCCGCTGTTCCTGGTGCAGGAATGGTAATGCTTGTGATCGTTTTAGAATCTCTTGGACTACCAGCCGAATCTTTAGCAATCGGGCTAGCATTAATATTTGCAGTGGATAGACCTCTTGATATGTGTCGAACTACAGTCAATGTAACAGGAGATGCATCAGTCGCTATGATTGTAGGTAATTCCCTAGGTAAGTTAGGAGAACCACATGCTAAGAATTGGGATGATAATAAGGAGCATTTTTAGATTAAAAATCAGTATTATATTCGTAACGAACATCCAAAGGAAAACTGATTTCATTGTACATTTGTAATCGTGTATGGCATTATTATCACTTATCAGTATAGTTGAATTAGATCAAGGTTTGTTTCATCTGCTTAATAGCGAATGGACTAATCCAGTATTTGATACTATTCTACCTATCTGGAGGGATAAGTATTTTTGGCTCCCTGTATATATTTTCATTATCTGTTTTGCTTTATTTAACCAGGGGAAGAAAGCATATTGGTTTCTTTTGTTCTTGATCGCAACAGCCGGTGCTGCAGACTTAATCAGTAGTGAAGGCATCAAAAAGAACGTCAAACGAATAAGACCGTGCAATGATTCTGAACTCGTCGAAGTTAGATCTTTGGTAAGATGTGGTAGTGGATATAGTTTTACAAGTAATCATGCTGCCAATCATTTTGCCGTTAGTTTCTTCTTGCTCGGAATAGTAGGAAGGAGAAGAAGAAAAACTAGATGGGCTCTTATAGGCTGGGCTGTATCTATTGCTTATGCTCAAGTTTATGTTGGCGTACATTATCCTATTGATGTGTTATCGGGTGCTATTTTAGGAATATTGATTGCTAAACTGTTTTTATGGCTTTATATAGCAAGTGGAAAAAGTGTGGTCATGGAATAGAAGCTTTTTGTTATCAAAAAATAAAAAGCATTTACTTTTACAATATAATTCAGCTTAAAGATTAATAAATACTATCAAACTTAAAGAACTAACAATCAATTCACTAAATACACCCACTCAAAGTGTTACATTAACTAAATTTCCATATCCAATAGTTAAACTTTACAATAAACTTCTTCCTTTAACCATTGACAAATAACATTCGAACTCTTCTGACATAGGAGTGGAATCCATATATAAATGAATCTATTCTGTAATATAGATTTAACTAAATCAAATTAGTACTTTTGCGCTTACATATAAGCAAACATAAACATATATACTATCAAATATTTCCCAATAATAGGCACACTAAAAAAGTATAATAAATCTATACTTAAGGCTGATCTACCAGCCGGTATCATGGTTGCAATATTACTTGTCCCCCAAGCTATTGCATATGCATACCTAGCGGGGATGCCTCCAGAGTATGGATTATATACCGCATTGATTCCTTGTTTACTCTATGCCATGTTTGGTACATCTCCGCACCTTGCTATAGGCCCTGTTGCAGTATCCGCATTATTAGTTTTGGCAGGTGTTAGTCAACTGCAAGAACCATTTTCTCAAGGCTACATTGAACTTGTAATTTTGTCTGGACTGCTGATTGGACTGCTTCAGTTTCTGATGGGAGTATTCCGACTTGGGGCACTTGTGAATTTGCTATCTTATCCAGTGATTACAGGCTTCACCTCCGCTGCGTCTATTATCGTTATCATAAACCAAATGAAAGATGTTTTTGGTTTGAAAATACCCCGGTTCGACTTCTTATTTGACACATTAAATCATATTGTACAAAACTTATCATCAATACACATACCTACCTTACTGATAGGTCTTGCAACTTTTGCATCTATTTCTATAATGAAAAGGATTAGTAAGAAGATCCCATATGGTCTTATTATCGTTTCTCTTGGAATAACGCTATCCTACATTCTGGACTTTGATCAATTAGGAATTGAAATTATAGGCAATGTTCCTTCTGGTCTGCCTACTTTCAATAGTCCAAACATAAATATGGACGCAATTATATCACTCATTCCCACTATTATTTTAGTTACAATCATTGGAGTTATTGAAGCTGTTGGAATCGCTAAGGCTATAGGAAACAAACATGACTATTACACAATCGACACCAATCAGGAATTAAGAGCGATCGGCATATCCAAAATGGGCGGTTCTTTCTTTAACGCTATCCCCTCTTCAGGGAGTTTCTCACGATCAGCATTAATGAATGAATCTGGTGCTCGGTCTACTATTGCTTCAATAATTTCAGTGATATTTGTAGTTTTGGCTTTACTGTTTTTGACACCTCTGTTATTCTTCTTGCCCAAGGCAATTCTTGCTGTCATTATTATATTTGCTGTAAAAAACCTATTTGAATTTACACTGGCAAAATCGTTTTTCAAAACGAACAAACTCGACTTATTGGTCATGCTGATAACCTTTGTAATTACGCTTCTAGTAAGTATTAAGGTTGGTGTATTCTCAGGCTTTATCAGTTCTATTATTGTTGTTTTAATCAGTGGGAAAAACCGTATACGTTCTCTAAAAAGACTATTCCTATTTCGAGAATCTGATGGAATAGAAATTGAAGAAAAATCAAACAAAATAATCACCTCCGTTAAAGGTCAACTAAACTTTGGAAATGCAGATTGGTTCAAAAACCAAATCAAAGAGAAGATTAGAACGGTTCATACTAATTCTATTTCAATTGATCTTTCACAAACTGATGACATTGATAGCTCTGGACTAAAAGCCCTAAAAAGCATCAAAAAACATGCAAATAAGGTTGATATAAAATTGAACATAGATGTACAAAGCGCCAAAGTGACTAACAGGTTAATAAGCAGTGGAATAACTGATTAAACAGATCAATTTTTAAGCTTTTCCTCATAGAGTTTAACCCAATCTTTCACATCCATTTTCTTGATTAATTCTGAAATAAGATCATATGGTATGTGGTCTACTTTCTTGAATCGAATACAACTCTTACCCATATCCAATTTATACTTAGAATGATTTGGATATTCTCCAACAAACCAATCGTACAATTCATGATCAGCATATAACCCCATGTGATATAATGCTATAAAACCTTTCTGATTCGCAATACTGATGAATGGAAGTGGGAGTTTAGGGTTACAATGGTAACCATCTGGGTAAACTGAATGGGGAACCACATAGCCAATCATATTATAATTTATACATTCTTCAAATCCTTCAGACAGGTTAGAAATTATCGTCTCTTTAAGTTTCATGAATGGAATCAAACGCTCCTCTGGAACATTTGCTATATACTCTTCTATGTTTTCATACTTTACTGCCATTTGTTAATTTTTCGGGTTTTGGGGAATTTAGCTTTTAGAAAAAATTAGTCAGACCTTTCTATCAATTTCACTTATTCTTTTTTACCAAGACTAATATACAAACATTCATATAATGACATAATAACAACCAAACTAAAAGCATTTAAATCAACAATTACTAGACCTTTTACAAAAAATATAGTTTCTGTTGCAGCACTTTTGTAACTCATTCCCTTTTGATGATTGAAGCATGCATTTTAAGACTTATAAGCGATAATTATAATAATTCTAGATTTAGGCACAAGCCAGTTGTCAAAAATCGATGAATTCTAAAATTACAAACATGAAAACAATTAAATTATTCCTAACTTTTTTTACAATTATACTCATCGCACAATCTTGCAGAAAAGATAGTGATGACTTTGATGTAACTCCGCCTTTCACAGAGCCTCAGATTAGTGTTGTAGCGTCAGTTTTAGGAACCGTAATAGATGAGAATGGAACAGCCGTGGAAGGAGCAACGGTAACATTCGAGAACGAGTCAATCCAAACTGATGAAAACGGCGTTTTTCAATTTATTGATGAATCATTATACTCAAATGGCACATACATTACAGTTACCAAGAATGGATTCTTTGATGGATCTCGGACATTCTATGCTTCTAAAGGAAAAACCTCAATAGTAGCACTCGAATTGATTCCATTGAACGAAATTGGGGAGTTTAACAGCGAAACAGGAAGCAAATTAACTTTCGAAAACGTGGAGCTAGACTTTAAATCTAACAGTATCGTTACAGAAGATGGATCAACTTACTCGGGTAATGTCAATGTAGCCGCTAAGTACTTAGACCCAACCATCCTTAACACAATGAATCAAATGCCAGGTGATCTTACTGGTGTATCAACAGATCAAAATCGTGTAGCACTTACCAGCATTGCTATGATCACTGTAGAATTGACAGATGATAATGGAAATGAACTGCAAGTACAAGAAGGTAAATTGGTAGATGTAAGAATACCAGTTCCACAATCATTGCAGAACGCAGCACCATCCTCAATACCAATGTGGCACTTCGACGAAGAAAAAGGAATATGGATAGAAGAAGGATCTGCGGACCTCGTCAATGGAGTGTACATCACATCTCTCCCACACTTTTCCTTTTGGAATTGTGATGTACCCAGCGAACTTATATTTCTTAAAGGAAGTGTTGTTAACAGGAGTGTACCAATACAAGGAGTTGATGTAGTAATAACTTTAACAAATGGTGGCACTTCTGGTTATGCCACTACAGATGCCGAAGGATTTTTCTGCGGATATGTACCGAAGGGAGAAGATCTTATATTAGAGATTTTCGATCAATGCGGAAATGTTATCTACACTATTAATATACCCGCTTCTGAAATAGATATAATTTTGGACCCCATTAATTTATTGATAGAATTGAATGTAGTTACTTTATCAGGATCAGTAGCTCTTTGCAATGGGACTCCATCTCCACAAACATACATAAGTGCCAGCCAAGGTTCATTAAATAATATTATTGTAATCAACGATGACTTTACATTCTCCGCAAATATTTTTTATTGTAATGATGATTTTGATTTATTTGTAAGTGCTGTGGATATTGTAAATGTGTTAGTGAGTGAAACATTTATATATACTATTGATGGAGACATTGTGGTTGGCGAAATCATATTATGTGAAGAAAACACTCAACTCATTGATCCAAGAGATGGAGAAATATACGATCTTGTAGAAATAAATGGGCAGATATGGACAGTTCAAAATATGAGATTTGATACTGAAGATGAATTGCCTTTGTTTTTTGATGCAATTAATAATCAGCTACCAGAGAATTATGGAAGATACTACAGCCATGCCTCTAAAGATTTAGCATGTCCTATTGGTTGGCATATAGCTAGAGATCTTGATTTTAGAAATTTATATATCGGTACTGGTGAACCTATTGAGACAGAAATAATCAGCGTTAAATCAACAGAAGGTTGGATAAACGATGGAAACGGCACTAATAGTAAAGGACTGGATATAGTACCTGCAGGCTATATGTTCAGTGGTATTCCTTTTGAGATAGGAGAAACCGCACATTTTTGGACTGACCAAGTTTTTACGACAACATCAGATCCGTTTACTAGTTATTTTGATTATGTAAACAACGCAGGATCCTTTGGTTTTATCGAACCCGAATCTAAAGCTGTTCCAATAAGGTGTATCAAAGATTAGTCTTCAATTTTAATTTCGATACAAATACAAATGAATATAATAGCAATCATAAAGAGCCTCCAATCAGGTAACAAAGACACATTCAAAGATGTGGTCTATTGTTACTCTGGGACTCTTATGACTGTTGCTAAAATCTATACTCGCAATAAAGCTGATGCAGAAGATGTGTTGCAAGATGCATTCATAGCCATTTATCGAAATATACAAAGTTTCAAAGGCAAGGAAGAGAAAGCATTTATAGGATGGATGAAAAAAATAGTAACCAATGAAGCGCTTTCTAAATATAGGAAGATGCATTATAATAATGAAAAGTATTCTTTGGAGAATATAACTCCACAGTCACAAGAGCCTTCAGTTTTAAAACAATACGAATACGAAGAATTAATGGTTGCTATATATAACCTACCTCTGAAATACAGACAGGTAGTAGGCTTATATGCACTAGAAGGATATTCACATAAAGAAATAGCACAATTATTAAATATTCAACAAAGTTCTTCGCGGTCGTTATATTCTAGAGCCACATCTATGTTATACTCCGTATTGTCACCAAAGCAAAAAACAGTCTAAAATGGGAGATTTAAGAAAGCATATTAAACACGCAGCAAATCAGCACAAAGAACTGGTGAATAATGATGCACTCTGGGCTGGTATAGAAAGTAAAATGAAGGAACCGAAAAAAGATAAACGAATCATTCCATTTTGGATCTGGGGTCTTTCATCTTTAGTGTTGATTATTTCATTTATAGGAGTTAGCTATATATTAAATGAAACAGAACACATCACGGATAAAACAAGATCAATTGCTAAGACAATAGATAAAAATACGGAAATAAAATCTGCCGATAAATTTGCCACAAAACAAGACAAGCCTATTAAGACCGCATCTTCTAATGACTTAAATAGTAACTTAAACGAAACACAGAATGCGAATGATAATCAGCCCAAAACAACAAAAGAAATAACAACCCAAATCAGCACAACTCAAAAATTCAATAAATCCTCAGCTATCTACGATGAAACCATACAACCAGAACCTAAATCAATAATTGAAATTGCAAATGGACAACCCTTTAGTTCCGAGCAAAAAAATAAACAAATCCTTAGAAAAATCAATGAAGAAAACAAAAATCCGATTTTTCAACAAAACATAAATCTCGTTGATTCCAGGATTATCCTATTACAAAGGATCCCTTCATTTATTCCTTTCGTAGACTACAAAGATCAAAAGCTAACTATCCATGCTGATTTTGTAACATCTCCTATCTTGTCTGATAATGAAACTAAGATGTTTTCTTTCCTTTCTTCAATGACAATATATGGTCATTATGGGATGGGAGTAAAAGACATAACGGGCACTGGACCAAATATAGACCTCAGAAACGACTCCGAAGAACTATTAGATCAAATTAGATTAGGAGTAGAATTTGATATTATCAAAATGCTAGATTTCACACTCTATGGTGGACTATCTTATACATCTATCAACGATCGAGTTCGTAATGATGAATCCTACTCTGAATATAGAGAGATCACATACTTAGATAAGGTTCAGGTGATGCCTGATGGAACAGAAATTGAAACATTCAAAACAGAGACGTTACCTCATCAAATCAAAAACACAGCTATTAGATATAACAGCCGTGGTTTAATATCATTACCAGTTGGGTTAAGGTTTGGAAGAGAATTCTCGAACTTTAAAGTAGGAATAGGATTTGGATTAGATTTTAATTATGCTCTATCTAGCACACAAGATATAATTGGAACTGATATGCGGTTAACTTCTGTCTCATCTGATTCTGGCTGGTTGATACCTAAATTACACACTTCGGTATCATTGGACTATCCAATTTCTAATAGAGTATACTTCCATACAAAACTAAATTACAGAACGACGAGATTTGAAGGTTTGACACTAGGGAATAATACGATCGAAAATTACAGCCTTTATGGTATCGATCTCGGCGTGAGATTCCAGTTTTAATTCCAAATGCCTAAAAACACAAAAGCACCTCAAAAATTGAAGTGCTTTGTTTTTCTTTTGTCTGCGTCTTGTTTACATCGCAACGCAATATATAAACATGTACGCTCCGGTACTTTGCAGATAATTAAAATATTTGTTTGTCATCTCTACAGGAACTTCTAACGAAGGAAATAAAACCTTTACTGATTCTGCAGTTTGACTTATGACTTTAAGTGTAGTTTTAGAGAAATTATTCTCTGATATTTTTTTGCTCATTCTTTGTTTTCATTTAGGGTTAAAAACTCAATTTTTAAATAGACTCCTTAAAAAACTTTCGACTACACACTACCCCATTTCGGTTGTGTATCTATTAAACATCAAAACAACAAAAAGGATTGCTCTACAAGTGTTAATAAAATCAAAATAGCAATTAAGCGACAAACACAAAACATAATACTCTGATTTCCAATAAAAGTAAAACATATATTTAATGCCCAGTTCAGTAAAATGAAGATATTGATTAATTTATTTTCACATTTACAGAAATAAAACACACTTAGTTGAACTTATAATTACATTTACACATTAATAAAATGCTAATTCAAATGTACCACGAAGGTGGCACAGGCAAATATGGGGCTGACTGGTATCGACGGGATCGATAATTTTATAGTAAGCATGCAGGGGGAAGATTGTATACTCCTTAACCATTTTCAATCACATATTAATTGGCGAGAATAATTTCGCAATGGCTGCATAATCTAGGATTATAAAGCTTTTAGTCAATACGCTTGACGCTCAATACACAGCGTAACGACTTAAACAACTTTGAGTAAGGAATGGAGGATGCTTTGACTTCGTTTCGAGATTAAGAAGATAAGGTGATAGCGTCGCCGTTTTTATGCCTGCTATCATTCGAAAATCCGAATATAAACTAAGCATGTAGAAGGCTATGAAGTGCTTTCTCCGGACCAGGGTTCGACTCCCTGCAGCTCCACCATAGATACCATAAATCTATAGCCCGCACTTTAAAAGTGTGGGCTTTTTTTGTTGGTATTCAATCCAATATTTAAAATAATTCAACATGATTTTAAAGAAATATGTCCGCGTATTGTCTTACATAATTCATGTCGAAGTTCAAATAATAACTTATTTTTACTTAAAATCACAATTACAATGAAATCACTACTTCAATTACTCGTATTACTTATTTTTTCCGCTTCTGCTTATTCTCAAACTCCAATCACTGATGCAAACATCAAATCTGCAGTTAACATTTGTCTGAGTACCAATCCTATAGATGGCATGTGCACTACCAGTGAATTTGGTCCTATGCCAAATTGGGATGTTAGTAATGTTACAAATATGGATGATCTATTTGATAATAAAACTGAATTCAATGCAGATATTAGTGGATGGGACGTTGGCAATGTAACCAGCATGGTTAGAATGTTTTCCTTCGCTTTAAAATTCAATAAAACTCTCAACAATTGGAATGTGAGCAATGTAACTAATATGTGGGGCACTTTTTATAATGCACAACAATTCAATAGCGACATAAACAATTGGGATGTTAGTAATGTAACTATTACCACTAATATGTTTAGACAAGCATATTCCTTTAATAGGAACCTCAACGAATGGGATGTTAGTAATGTAATTAATATGGATCAAATGTTTGGGCTTTCAATAGATTTCAATAGCGATATCAGCCAGTGGGATGTTAGTAACGTAATAGATATCTCTGGAATGTTTTGGGGCACAGAAAAATTCAATTCTGATATCTCTGGGTGGGATGTTAGCAATGTAACTGATATGTCTGGAATGTTTCTAAATACAAAATCATTTAACGCAGATATCAGTGGTTGGAATGTTAGTAATGTAACTGATATGACTCAAATGTTTCGTGCAGCAAAATCATTCGATTCTAACATTGGCGAATGGAATGTTAGTAATGTAACAAGCATGAAAAACATGTTTAATAAAGCAACTTATTTCAATGCAGATCTTAGTGATTGGAACGTGGGTAATGTAAAAAGTATGGGTGGAATGTTTAATGAAGCACAATCTTTCAATGCAGATCTTAGTGCTTGGAATGTGGGTAATGCTACTGATATGTTTGGAATGTTTGAGGATGCACAATCTTTCAATGCAGATCTTAGTGGTTGGAATGTGACAAAAGTGACTGATATGGCTAGAATGTTTTTGGATGCACAATCTTTCAGTGCAAATCTTAGTGAATGGAATGTGTCGAATGTAAGTAACATGTGGGGGATGTTTAATGATTCTGGATTATCTACAGATAATTATGATGCCATATTAAATGGATGGTCAGAACAAGAGGTAAAATCAAATGTACAATTAAGTGCCAAAGGAGTAAATTTTTGTTTAGGGCAAGAAGCAAAACAAAGGTTAAGAGATAATTACAATTGGAACATCACGGATGCAGGAATCAATTGTGAACCAGTAAGTGTTAAAGATGAAAACAAATTAGATGTTTCTATTTATCCTAATCCTACTTCTTACCATCTAATAATCAAAGGCAAGAATAGTGGATTAAAAGCTACTGTTTTTGATCTTCTAGGCAAAGAAATAATTCAACAACATATCACAAATAAAATTGACATAAGCTATTTAGAAAACGGTGTTTACTTTATACATCTTTCCGATGGTTTAAAAGCTTCTTCTCTTAAGTTCATTAAAATTTAATCATAAATTCCTAAAACTCTCTTTTGGCTTTTATTATTAAGAATAAGAAAATTATTCTTAGCAAATTCTTAGTTGAATTTGACTGCTTGTTCGTAATTTTGAGTAAACTCTAATTCTGGACTGAAATCTGAATTTGGCACTATAGTAAAATCAGTGTTTTCTGTTTCAATATTAAAATGAAAAAACGCTTTGGAGCCAGGGCGTTTTTCATAACTATATAGTTGCACCCAAAACTATAAGTTCGTTATTTTCATTTATGCTGAGAGAGTTTGCCTCTAAATATTCAAGGTCTATAACTTGTCATTTATCACTATCTATTTCATGTGGGTTACAACTAATATATGTAATTGCTAAAATGATAGAAAAATAAATGGCTACCTTGCTCAAGTTTTGACAAAAGTTTTAATTATTAATTACCTCGATTAAGTCACAAGTTATATTTTTGGCTTCTAGAATCATAATAAAATAACGCATAACATGGGACTTACCAACAACGACATATTCAAAAAACTTAGAGTTGCATTACAACTTAGAGATGATCAGATTGTCGAAATACTAAAACTTGTAGATTTCAAAACGACTAAGAGTGAATTGGGAGCTTTTTTTAGAAATGAAGAACATCCAAAATATATGGAATGTGGAGATCAAATCTTAAGAAACTTCCTGAATGGACTTGTTATTCATCTTCGTGGACCAAGAGATAATAAGAAGCCAAGCATAGCAAGTAAGTCTGAACCTAAACAGCACGTAAAAGAAAGTCCATTAAAAAGAGACCGAAGAGACAAGAGGTAAAAGAGAGATTAATATTTCTTATTCAAATGAATGGCAAGGTGATGTCCCATACTAAAACATGCCTGTAATAGATATCCACCAGTTGGTGCGTTCCAATCTAGCATTTCACCTATTGCATAGTTAGTTGGCACCTTATTCAATTGAAAATTGGCATCTACTTCAGAACGATCAATTCCACCAGTGGTAGATATAGCCTGATCTATTTCGGTTGCATTTTCCAGATTTATCGGCAGTGCTTTTATGTACTTCGCTAGTGAACCCGTATCTAGGTATTCATTTTTACTAAGAACAGATTTTAGCAATTGTACTTTTACCTTTTCCAGCTTCAAATCCTTTATCAACGTATCCGTTATTTTCCTTTTGGAAGATAAAAGCCGTTTAATTACTTCGTCTAATGTTAGCATTGGCTTCAGATCTAATTCTATTCTTGCCGTTCCATTTTCAGCGAGTTGTTTTTGTATCTGATCTGTCAATGCATATACGGCACTGCCCTCTAATCCAAATTCTGTTATCATTGTCTCTCCTACTTCTGTTTTTTCTAAACAACTGACAGAAATATTCTTGAGAGGTTTCCCCGCTGTCTTTGATATGAAATCAGAATTCCAATTTACCCGATAAGCACAATTTGCAGCTACAAATGGATTTACTTTTATCCCCTTTGACCTAAATACTTCATCCCAACTCCCATCAGAGCCAGTTACCTTCCAACTACCACCACCAAGACAAAATACAATGATATCGGCTTCTAGCTCGCTACCGTCACTTAAGACCAACCTGTTTTTATCAGACCAGCCTGACCATTCACTATTAAAATTAATATCATGACCTCTTATTAAAATGGCCTCCTTAATTTTAGTTAATACTTCTATCGGCTTTATGCCTTTCTCTGGAAACACTCTCCTACTAGAACCTATGTAAGTTGGAATACCGATCGAGTCCAACCAAGTTCTAAAATGCTCATTATTGAAACCCAGTAATACTTCATCCAAAAAAATGCTTGAATTATATTTTAAGATCATATGCGCAATCGGTTCTGAATGTGTAAGATTAAAACCGCCTTTACCAGCTACTAGAAACTTTCTTCCTAAGGTCTTATTCTTTTCATAAATAGTCACATCAAATAAATCTCCATCAAGAAATGATGCCAAGGATAATGCTCCTGCACCACCGCCTATAATCGCTATAGTCTTCTTTTTACACAACATCTAATACTTCTATGGTTTTATTATTGAACGTAAATTGATCTCCTTGCTTTTTTCCCATCAATAAATTCCCAACTGGACTTATCATTGAAATTGCATAATATTTCTTTCCATCTACTTTTATGCTACCATGTCCAATCGAGATATAAAATGTTCCAATATTACACTTCACAAGACTGCTTAGTATAATAGTGTCACTAAGGATATCCGTTTTGATCTGATTCAATGTTTCCAATGCAAAATTGACTTTATTTAACTGCATTTCTGTTTTGTCAATCTCCATCTGCATCATTTCTCTTCCTGTTTCAAATTTATCTCCTGCTGAACTTTTAGTGTCATTGTTTTTAGATTGCTGAATCGATTCTAGGATTCGCTTATAGTCAGTAACCTTATCAGACAGTTCATCGACTAATGCTTCGTGTATCTTCTCTTTCAGGTTGTTTCTTTTCACTATATATTTCTTAAAAAACTTAATTGCGCGATAAATGATCCAAAATGATCAAAGAAAAGCGTCAGAAAGGCAAATAAACAACATAAATTCCCAAACATACTTGATCATATGCCATTTATAGCGCTGTAATTTACGATATTTGCGCGCTGTATGAAAAATTTGATTATTCACCTTCGCAGTAAATAATCAAATAGATTCGAACTAAAAGCCCTTAAATCAGTTTTTAAGAAAGATGACAATAAAGAACGCGGAAGAACTAGAAGGACTCAAAGCAGCTGGACATGCTGTAGCAGTCACACTAAAGAAGATGAAAGAATTCACCAAAGTAGGTATGAGTACTCGAGAAATCGATGATTATGGTGGTGAATTACTAGCTGAATTTGGAGCATTCTCAGCTCCAATCAAAGATTATGATTTCCCTGGTCACACGTGCATTAGTGTCAACCATGTTGCTTGTCATGGCATACCATCTGAAACTTTAATCTTAAAAGAAGGTGATCTTATCAATATTGATGTTTCAGCAGAATTAGATGGGTTTTATGGAGACAATGGGGGATCATTTGTTATTGGTGAAGATATTCATAATCACAGACCACTTATCTCCGCATCCCAAGAAATACTGCAGATCGCGATGAAAAACATCAAAGATGGTGTAAGAATATCCAACGTTGGAGGAATCATTGAGCGTGAAGCAAAAAAGAGAGGTTTTCAGGTTATAAAAAATCTATGTGGTCACGGTATAGGAAGAAAACTTCATGAACCACCTACTGAAATCACAAACTATAGAGATAGGTTCAATACACAGAGATTTAAGAAAAATTCTGTGATCGCTTTAGAAACTTTTATCTCAACAAAATCAAAATACGTTCACGAACAAGAGGATGGGTGGACGATGATGACCAAAGATAAAAGCTTCGTCACACAGCATGAACACACTCTCGTAGTTACAGACGACTACCCTATTATACTGACTGAAGGCAACGGAGTATTTGAGTTTTAGGATTCGTAAACAGCGAACACCAACCACTATATAATAGAATTATCATGGAAGAACGTCCAATATCATTGAGGCATTTTATTATTCTTGGAGTTCTGAGTCTGGTTTGGGGCAGTTCTTTTATACTTATTAAGAAAGCACTAATTGCATTTCATCCATTTGATCTTGCTTGCATGAGACTTGGAGTGTCAGCTCTAGCCTTCACTCCCGTCATCATTTATAACCGAAAAAGAATTCCATGGAAAAGATGGAAATTATTTCTTACTGTAGGTCTATGCGGAAGTGGTATCCCTGCATTTATGTACTTCCTTGCTCAGACGAACATCAACAGTATGGTTTCGGGGTTACTAAACAGCCTAACTCCTATCTGGACCTTGATCATCGGAATCCTAATTTTCAAAAACCCAATGGACAAATACAAGACCATTGGTGTAGCAATAGGATTTATCGGTGCAGCATTGTTAATGATTTTTGGAGAGAGTGAAGGTTCGAATAGTAACCTATGGTACGGACTATTTATAGTTATCGGAACACTGTGTTACGGCATGAGCGGTAACCTTGTAAAACACTACCTGCAGGATGTAGATAGTATAATCATTAGTGCCACTTCTTTCTTTTTAGTAGGTGTCCCAGCATTTATAATGTTGATATTGCATGGTACAATATTCAATGTCACATTTTCTGACCAGGCTATGTATTCATTTGGTGCTTTGCTCTTATTATCTTTGATAGGCACAGTACTCGCTACAGTGATTTTCTACAAACTTATACAAGAGACTAATGCAGTATTTGGTAGTTCCGTGGCTTACATTATGCCTCTTGTTGCTATTTTCTGGGGGTTCCTCGATGGTGAAACACTAGGATTAGTAGTTTTGATAAGTATGGCACTGATACTTTCGGGCGTATATTTGATAAAGAAACAAGCAAAAACTTAACGTTCATAATGAATCAAATCCCAGGACTATACATCACATACTCTGAAGGAAAAGGACGAGGTGTATTCACTAGCCAAGACATAGAAAAAGGCGCAGTAATAGAAATTTGTCCTGCCCTTATTATACCCAAATCAGAATTACCAATTATTCACAAGACTGTTTTGCACGATTATTACTTCCTTTGGGGGCATGATCTAAAAGACTGTGCTATTGCACTAGGCTTTGGTAGTATATACAATCACGAATTAATCCCTAATTCAACCTTCATATTAGATATCGAACAACAAACGATTGACATAGAAGCGATCAAAAATATAAGTGCTGGAGATGAAATCACTTTAAATTATAACGGCGAATCAGGGAATAAGAATAAGCTTTGGTTTTGATTCTTATTTGAACGTTTCACTCTTTAGATATTTGTCCAGCCGAATGTACCCAACCTTTTTCATAGAAAATGCAGTCTTATTATATAAATAATCGAGCACAACAAAAATATCCTTTTCATGAAATCAATACAAAGATTTAGCTTTCTAGTATTCTCAATTATTCTTCTAAATTTAATCACAGCTTGTGGTGATGATGACTCCCATCATGACCCAGAAACTCATGATTGTAGTTTTGTACAAAATGACGACGATATGGATGGGTTGATCGACGATAATGAAAAAGCTATAATGGAAGATTGCAATAACAACAAGCTCACAGATAAGGACGAGGTAATATCAAATCTTATTGGAGAATGGAATATTGTTGGACATGGTGAAGGATGGGTTCCTAGCATCTCTCAACCATGTGGCAAAGTTGTTTTTACTGAATCAGAATTCACACTAGACTTTCATAGTTTTTCTATAGACACAACTTATGTAGGAAACTGGGCTATTATAGAAACAGAAAGCGGTGGTATATTCTTCGAAAACATAGGAGATCCTGTTTATCAAATGAACATGAATACATTCTGTGACGACTACATGTATTTTGATCACACTCCATTAGATGGGAATATGTATCTTTATGAAAAGATGAAGTAATCAATGAAAAGGCAATTCATCAATTCTAATCCGTTCATTATTATTAGATTTTTCGACAATTAACTTTTTCAACTTTTAATTGTCAATTGTGATCTATTATTAATCCCACGGCCCCTCTTTTTTGACATTTACGATAGTCTCCCCTATTAAACGAAAAAGACCTCCTGAAAATCCCATCCAAAGTCTTCCTTTGCTGTCCTCTAAGATACTTTGAAGTCCGTCAACATGAAATGGATCTGTGAAATCTACACCAGTAGGCTCATTGTATAAAGTAAATTTCTCTCCATCAAATTTATAAACTCCAGTACCTGTAGCTCCAATCCATAAATTATTACTTCGATCGCTATATAGAGTATGGATATTATTGTCATGTAATCCATCAACATCTTGATATTTGGTAAAAGAATGTCCATCATAAGAACAAACTCCACCTTCTTTTATATCATTCGAATTCATTGTTTTACTGCATCCAAACCAGATATTACCGTTTCTATCCTCCCTGATAGTAGTGATACTATTACTTGTGAGCCCGTCCTTTTTTGTAAAATGAAGAAATGTTTTGCCATCATACTTGTAAGCACCGTCATTGTCCGTTCCAAACCAAAGATTCCCTTTACTATCCTTCAAGTCCATTGAAACTACACCCGGTGTATTGCAAAAAGAAACACGGGAATTATCAACTCCGGGAACCTTAAACTCTTTAAATTCTGAATTTATAAACTGAAAAATTCCTTGATGCGTATTTATCCAAAGATTCCCATCAATATCAGTTTGCACTTTTTTCCAACCATACCCAAGAAATGGAACACCAGCTTTATCTTTTTCGAATCCATTAAAAGACAAAGAACGAGTCCCATTATTTTCATTGAGATCATATCTGCACATGTCTGAATAGGTTCCAAACCATAAAACTCCATTTTTATCCTCTGCAATATTTGCTACAGTTTCACCACAAAGACCATCTTCAAACGTATAATACGCTAGTTGCTTTCCATCATAAGAAGCTACACCCTCTTTACCAGTTCCAAACCAAAGAGTGCCTTTACTATCCTCGAAAATTTCAAAAATATGTTTCCCCAATTGATTCGAAGGTTCTATGTATTTATCGACACCAGCATTCAGCTGTACCAAAGTACTTCGAGTTAATTTATTGTTTACCACAGAATTGTCTTGTGTCGAACAAGAAACAATAAACAACTGCATTAAAACAAATACTAATAATAGGTTACCAATAATTTTCATATCATCTGATTTTAGTCGAATATAGATACTTAAACTTAGCTCATATCAAAGGCTTATGTAAAACAATGTAATTCAATTGTAAATAGATGTAAACGTGAGAATAATCAACTAATCACATGACTAACATCTCCTTGCAATCGTTTACCATAGCAACAATAAAACCCCGTCCTTTTACTTTAACGGTACAATTCAAGAAGTAAAATTGATGAGAGTCCTAATTCAATTAAACTTATAATAAATGATCCCGAATTTCTACTGGAAATCCGGGATATATTGCTCATAATCATTTTAATCTGTGCGCACACAAAGCGAAGTTTCAATTTTCACTTTTGCCATTTTTATTCTAAATGAATTAGTATAGCATTCGAAATCTTTCTGCACTAATACGTGTATTAAAAATGTACCATTTAAAAAGTAAATCTGATTATTCAATTCATCATGAAACACACTTTTTTATCATCCAAAATCAATACATACATTCTTTTGTTCTGTAAAAAACTTTAGCGCGTCGAATCCCCCCTCTCTACCTACTCCAGAACTCTTAACTCCACCAAACGGAGTTCTAAGATCTCGCATCAACCAAGTATTTACCCATACGATCCCTGCTTCTAGTTCTTTGGCAAATTGGTGGGCTCTTGTCAAGTTATTAGTCCAAACAGTTGCTGACAATCCATATTCAGTTCCATTAGCAAGGTTAAGTGCTTCTTCATCATTATCAAATGGCATGATCGTCACTACAGGTCCAAAGATCTCTTCTTGATTTGTTCTACAATCATTAGATAGGCCCTCTATAATCGTTGGTCCTATGTATAGACCATTTTCTAGTCCCTCAGGGTGTAAAGCCTTTCCTCCACAAAGTATTTCACCGCCTTCTTCTTTCGCTATTTCTATATAAGATAGAATTTTGTCATAATGCAACTTAGAAACAATAGCTCCAGTATTAGTTTCAGGCAATAAAGGATCACCAACTTTAAGTGCTTTAGCTTTAGCTACAAAATCAGTTTTAAACTTATCATAAATTGACCTTTCTACATATATCCGAGAACCACAAAGACAAATCTGCCCTTGATTTGCAAACGATGACCTGATGGTTGTTTTTAACATTTTTTCATAATCACAATCTGCGAAAATGACATTTGGATTCTTCCCTCCCATTTCGAGTGAGACCTTCTTGAACATAGGAGCAGCGACTTTGGCTATCTCCCCTCCTACTCTAGTACTTCCTGTGAATGAGATTGCTTTCACCTTTTTATGAGAAGTTAATGGTGCGCCAACATTCTCACCTAATCCATGTACAATATTAAGTACACCTGCTGGCAGACCAACTTCGATACATATTTCAGACAATAAGAACGCTGTCATAGGCGTCACTTCAGAAGGCTTTGCTACTACTGTATTCCCCGCAGCAAGTGCTGGTGCGATCTTCCATGAAAACAGATACAAAGGTAAATTCCATGGAGAAATGCATCCTACAACACCCAGCGGCTGTCGCAGAGTATAATTAATCGCCGAACCCATATCATGAGACTCAGAAGCAAATTGCGTAATTGCATTTCCAAAAAAACGAAAATTAGCAGCTCCTCTCGGTATGTCTACTTTCCTTGCAAGTTTAATAGGTTTTCCATTATCTATAGATTCTGCAATAGCTAACTCGTCCAGTTTTTCTTCTATACGATCCGCAATCTTTATCATATATCTTGACCGTTCATCAATACTCAAAGTAGACCAAGATGGAAATGCAGCTCTTGCCGCTTCAACTGCTAACTCTACATCTCTATGGTCAGAACTTGGAGCACTTGTGTAGACCTTTCCATTCGAAGGATTTATCACATCCAATATTTCCTTTGATTCGGCTTGATAAAGTTTTCCGTTTATATAATTAAGGATATGTCTCATATTATTTAGTTTCCATGCTTGAATAATAAAATCCCAATTGTTGTTTTATCTCTTTTGGCAACTCTGGCAGTTCTGATCTAGGAATCAAAAGCGTTGATATATTATGTAGATCTTTGAATATTGGATGTTTGATAGCTGTTTCATTCAAATATGCAAACCCAGAAGACCCACCAGTACCTACTTTATTACCAAGCATTCGCTGTACCATTTGAGCATGTCTATATCTCCAAGTTGTTAACATATCATCTATCTCGATGAAACAAGTCAATAGCTTAAATGGCAGGTGTAGAAGAGGCTCATCTCTATAAAGATTAATCAAAAGAGCCGCTATAGTAGCTTTATAACTCATTCGTAGTGTTCCGTTTGCCACTAATTCATTATGCTTATCTTCATCTAAAACTGATTGAAAGTAAGTATCTGTGTTGCCCAGCATTTTTAATCGCATCTCTACCTCATGCATATCAAGATAAGCTGAGCCTTTTATTGCGTCCTGCTCTTTCTTGATCATTTTTGAAACTGCAACTTTATATAGCTCTAAGAAATTAAAATCTCCTACGTTCAAAAATGGGGTTCTCTCCAACCAAGAAGCCATCGCATCGAATAATGTACCTGTTGTTTCTACCTCTTTAAGTTTCTGCTGATTCTCTTCCGAAAATATTGTAAAATATGGACAACCATTATATGTCAATCTAGCTTCATCAGGCAAACCCAACAAATTTTCAATCATTCTAAATTGAAAACTCTGGAACCCAGAGGCTGGAAACAAGTGATTCCTAAAGTCCAGAAAATCCAAAGGAGTCATTGTTTCCATCACAGCTATCTGTGCATTCAATAACTTTTGGATTTCTATAACCCTATTTAGTCTCCCGATACATGTCCCAATATTTTTTTCATCTACCTTATCTTGGTCAAACATAACCAATACAGATTCTAACTCATGAATGATCTGCTTGAACCACAATTCATATACTTGATGAACAATTATAAATAACATCTCCTCATGAGCTGCTTCGCCATCTACAGCTTCAGATCTCAGGTTTTGTGCATCTAGGAGTTTTTCTAATCCCAGGTAATTTTTGTAATGGATAGTGGTGTACTTTTCTTTAGAGTTCATTTTAATAATTCATAAAAATATTTTTCAAACCCCAACCTATCAGCCGGTTGAGAAGGCTTTATTATTATGGAGGTTTACTACCAAAGATCTAATTTTCTTCTAAAAGTCGATCTTCTTCACCTTCGTATTTTTCCAAATCAGCTACACTTTTTTTAACATCCTTTTGGATTGATTGCATGATCAAAGTGACATCATCCATAAGATTACTAACAGTAGACAATACACCTTTGATTTTGTTCTGAACGATCCAATCAGAAATAAGATTATCAAATATTATCCCCGGCAACCGAGCTATATTGTCTACTTGGAGTCCTAGCCTTTGGTTAGAATATCCAACATCTGAAAGCTCTTTACTAAAATTATGTAGTAATATCTTTGCTCTAGATACTTCATTCATAGCACGATCAATAGAGCCATGTTTCATTGATTTCACATATCTACTATTCCGACCACCAGTCATCATATCTCTATTTCCCCAGTCTTTCGCAGTTTTTAGATATCCAAGAATTGTGTCCAAAGACTTCATAGTGCTACTACCCATAGAAAAAGCTTCCTTTAACTCAACCTCAAATCTTTTCAGGTCATCCTTCTTAGTATGAATCAATACCAATTGATTCCTAAGATTACTGGGGACAGATAAAATTTCAGAAGATCTGCGATTCTTCAGGCCTTCCAATTCATTATTTAAATCATCAATTGATAATACTTTTTTTTCGAGTACACTTTTTTCAAAATCAAGAACTTCGATAGAATTAAGAACTTCTTTGTGCTGAAGCGTTACTTGCAGGTACTCTTGTCTTTCTTTTTCTAATTGTTCTTCTTTATTTCCTAATACATTATAAAAAATAGATTTGACACCCAATTTCTCTAGATTAGTTATATCTTCTAATTCCTTAATCATCTGATTTTCAATAGAATCCTTCCTAACTAGAGCTGCATCAAGCTCATTCATAGTCGTATCAAAGTGCCTCTTCACAGCTTGCAACTCTGAAATTTTTGTAATAGTTTCTTTTATTTTCGTCGATGTTGTTTGTGTTGCCATAGTTATGTTGCTATATTGGACGTAATATCTAACAATAAAAGATAAAAATAGTAAAAACATCATACCATGGGAATATTCAGTTCTATCAAAAAATTATTATTTGCAACTGAGTCCGTTGCAAAATCAGCTGTAGACAAAGGTGTAGACCTTGCAAAAGAAACAGGAGGAGACATTCTCGATAAAGGTAAAGATCTTGCTAGTGATGCAGGTGAATCCATCTTTGAAAAAACTTCTGGCTTAAGAGATGCAGTAACGGAAAGCGCTGGAGATTTCATGGACAAAGCTAAGGATGTTGCAGGAGATGTTATTAATAAAGTAGAAGATGTGGTTGAAGATGTATCACAATCCGATATCATAAACAAAGCAAAAGATGCTGTTGCAAACGCTGGCGAGGTTGTATCATCTAAGGTAAAAGAAGTTTCAGAAGATGTCTCAGAATCTAGTATATTCAATGATGCCAAGGAAGCGATGAGTAATGTTACAGATACGGTAAGTAGTACTGCCAGTTCCCTAGCGGACAAAGCTAAGGACGCTTTAGATTCTGCACCAGATGGCTCTATTCTAGATAAAGTTGGTAATGCTACTGAGTCCATCACAAACAAAGCAAAAGAGCTTGGCGGAAACGCCATAGAAAAAGCAAAAGATCTTGCTGATTCTTTGGGAGAAACAGAAATAGTAAAAAAGGCTGCGAGTGTTTCTGAAACAGTTGGTGACAAAGTGCTTGATACTGGAGAAGCATTTATGGATAAGGCAAAAACAGTCTCAGAATCTGTAGGAGCAAAAGTACTAGATACAGGAGGTGATGCCTTAGATGGTGCAGCATCAATATCAGAATCAATAGGTGAAAAAGTACTTGATGTGAAGGATGATCTAATCGAAAAAGCTAAAGCGGCGACCGCTGATCTAGGCACAAAATTAGATGAGACAATTTTAAAAGCTGAAAAAATGGCGGCAGAAGAAGCAGCAAATCCTACTCCAAAATATGCAGAGGATACATTAGATGCTGGAGATTCACTCTTGGATGGAACAGATGACTTCTTCAGTAAAGCTGCAAAATTTGCAGATGGAGATCATGGCGCATTCTCAGAAGGAAAAATAGTAATTAACGAAAATGTAACAGCAACACCAGCTAAAGAAATAAGTATTGCAGCAGGTTTCACAGATCATGATGGAGATGGAAATGAAATGATTGATGATGCTATTATTTCTGAAGAAGAGTAAAAACTTAATCAAAACATACCATAGAAAAGCCCATTTGATAGATCAAATGGGCTTTTCTAATTTACATGAGAATCGCTCCAAATCAACACCAAATATTTATTGTTTAAAAAGCCAATACTCCTAGCTTGGAACCCCTCAATTATAAATGTCCTAAAACTTACAATGTCCATTGCCGATAACAACAAAATATTAATTATATTGCACCTTTAAACCTGTATTTACAGAGAAATTATGAACGCGAGGCAGCGAAACACAGTATTAGCAGGTCTATGTTATAGAAAAGTAATTCTTGATGTCACCACTAAAGCCTAATAGCTTGACAGAGAGAGACCTTATAGAACGAAGTTTAAAAGGAGACAGAAAATCTCAGAGGGATCTTTTTGAAATGCACTCTGCCAAAATGTTGGCGGTATGCAATCGCTATGCCCGACACAGTGCGGAGGCTGAAGATATGTTTCAAGAAGGTTTTATTAAAGTATTCACTAATCTTTCGAAATACACAGGCGAAGGTTCTTTTGAAGGATGGATACGTAGAATAATGGTCAATACTTCTCTTAAGAGTATAGCAAAACTATCTTTTAAGAATGAAAATATTGGTCTTGAAGATTATCAAGAAAAAGATAATAAAATGGCCCCTGAAGTTTTTTCTAAACTATCTGTGGACGACTTAATGACGCTAGTCAACGATTTACCAGAAGGATATAAAATAGTTTTTAACCTATATGCAATAGAAGGATACTCACACAAAGAGATTGCAGAAATGCTTAATGTAGAAGTAAGTACTTCTAGATCTCAATTGGTGAAAGCCCGAAGAATGTTGCAAAGGAAAATAGAAGATTTACAAAAAATTGCTGTATGAAGCACATCGACAAAGTATTTAGAGACAAATTGTACAACCAAAAAGCAACTGTGCCTGACGGTTTGTGGGACAAAATTGCTCCTGCATTAGAAGAAAAATCAGCACGATCAATTTTATGGTTTTGGTTTGCTGGAATTTTGACTCTACTTATTGGAGGTATTGGTTATCTCTTATTCTCAGACTATCAAGCGAGTACACCTACAAGTACGCCACTTGCTATTGAGACACCTTTACAGTCTACTCAGTCATCGACATCGTTATCCAAGACACTCGCACTGTCTAGCGAGTCACCCAAAACAGAATTGGTTGAGCTGCCTAAGTCGATTAAATCCAATAGTATTAAAACAACTATTAACAGACCTAAGCAAAAAAACATTACACCAGTTCGAACTAAAGTAAAAGCGAAAGCATCTGTGAATAAATCAATTATTATTGATAACGTTGACAGGTCAAATGCTGAAATCACTGTTTCTAATATTGAGACCGTAAATACAGACAACCTATATGGCAAGCCAGCCAATCTAGTTATTACTAAGTCATACCTTAGTGACAATGGATCAATTATAGAAAAATCTGACTTATCAAATGACACAAAAAAATCGGAGCCAAGTTATAATGTGTTCATTAATTCTGCAGGACGACTAAATGCAGGAGCATTATTAAGAATAATTGAACCTTTGGAAAACATTCCTTTACCTGCATTCTCTACTGGTTTAAAAAAAAAGATAACACTATAAGTCATTTGGCACTAGCCGCTACAGAATGCCCTTCTTTTGTCAATAATAAGCTTGGTATCCAAGTAGATTTATATGTATCCCATGATTTTGCCATGCAATCACTTACTGGCAATGGAACAAATGCCGATAATTTAAAACAATTAAGATCTAACAGTGAATCACTTAAGTACTCTTACTCCATAGGTGGAAGATTTGGATTCACTTTCCCGAGCGGCATGGGGTTAAAAACTGGCTTTAATATCAGTAAAGTCCGTCGTGGATTCAGTTATAGCGAAACTGATGGTATGGCGATGGACACAGTGCAACCACCTAATATACTTTCAGCAACAAATACATACACTTACATTGATATTCCACTACTCTTCAGCTATGAAATGGCCGGTTTTGGACCTTTTTATTATAATATAAATGCTGGGATATTATTTAATATGACATTTACTGGAGAAGGTAAATTTATTGAGCCAATTAACGAGACGGTAGTAAGTTTCACAAAAGGTATAGAAAATAGATACCAAGCTTATGAAAAAGACGCAGGAGCCGCTCTATTTGCATCTTTCGGAATGCATTATGTTTGGAATAAAACTTTTGATTTTATTTTAGAACCGAACATAAAATATAGTATAGGATCTACTACACTAAGTGACTATCCTCTCGATGAAAAATACACGACTTTAGGATTAATTACAGGAATTCGATATAAATTTTAAAAGTAAAGCAGCGAAATTAACTCTTATTGAGTCTTACTTATGAAAATGGCAATAAGCTCTTATATAGAAGGGCTTACCAATGATTATTGTAGATAGATATAATGTCCGCCACTAAGAACAAATTTGCAGAACATCATTAATTCGAGGTATTATTATAAAAAATATTTACTTTGCACAAGAATTGAAATACCATATAATAAGAGCCACAAATAAGGCCTAAAAAATTGGAAAGGAAATTGCATAGTATAAAGAAAAGATAAACCAATAAAAAGATACGGAGTTAACGACTCACAAAAGCAACTGTATTTTTATTCGTAAATGGGAGCCGCCTGTCTGAGATAAAAGAATTTCGGGCAGGCCCTTTTTTTTGTATAATTCCCAAAGTCTCTTTCTTCTATTTTTTTCTAAGCTTCACTTTATATCTTTTAATGCTATACAAGCTTAATGCTCTTTTTATAAAATGTATTTTCAATACTATTCATTCCAATTAAATAAGACTACACTTCCTAGCTTCTACTCTATTCTATAATTCCTTTCAGAGAGTCTATTTCTAAACGATCACAGCGTCTTGTTCTTCTCATTAAAAGCCTCCAAGCTATTCTAACTAATTAAATGAATCGTCTACAAGATTTAATACATTTTTTTGAATCAGCAGTATCTACTAATTTCATTTGTTTACACTCTATTAATAAGTTTATTACCTCAAGTCAATTTTAATCTAATAAAATAGATGTCTGAAAAAAGTTCTTTTTTTATGGAAAAATGTGACCATATGGAATATACTATTGATAATTATATTTTTTACACAATTAAATAGAACAAATTATGTCACTTAGAAGAAAGACCGCCGCAGAAAAAGATCACAAGAAAAAGAAACGTGATGCAAAAAAAGAGCTACGAGCTGAGAAGCGAAAAACTCGTAAAGATGCCAGAGAGGTAAAAAGAGATACCCGCAAAGATGCCAGAGATGAAAAGAAACTTATACGTAATTCTGATTTAACAAGAAAAGAAAAAAGAGATCTTAAAAAAGAAGTTAGAAAAGGTAAAAGAGATGAAGTCAAAGACATTAATAGTGGAAAGCGAGATGAACTAAAGGATATCAGAGCTAGAATTAGAGATGTCAAAAATTCATTAAAGATCGTTCTTCCAAAAGTAGCAGGTAATGTTGCAATATTAAGAGCCGACTTAAATGATCGAGGGCTAACAATAGACCAAGCCTATGATGTTTTAGATGACGCGTTTGATGAAGCAAAAATACTCTCAGAAGAAGGGCTTGACTATCTGCAGAACATTATCGATGAAGATAGAAATACATGGGTTAACTTATGGAATGCTGATACACTTTTGGTAACATGGTTTGGAAGTATCACTAAGGCAAGACATGCAAAAAATGTCTTTGATCGTATGAAATCTGTAGACACAAGATTGAATAAAAAAATCACAATAAGGTTGCATCCCCAAAGGAGTTCATCAACTGCAGCTCAAAACAATGGTACTTTTTTTGAGCCGAAAAAGTTTAAAGCTTTTCCATTGTTGTTTACATTAGAAACTGAAGAAATAGCAGCTATTATGGTTCACGAGCTAATTCACATTTGGTTTAGGGATCAAAAACTTGAGACTGGTGAAAAAGTTTATGGCGAAACTAGAGCGCTCGCTTTAGCAATTGAGAACACTAGAAAAGCAAGAAGAAGTGCTGAAAATTTCGAGCTTTATTGTTTGAGCTTTGCTTAGTTGTAAAGTGTAAATAGTCTATGTTCCTTGGGTATAAATTATTAAGGTTAAGATACTTAAAGAGTCAAACCTGAGGAACACTTTTTTCTATAATAAATACATTGTTATTTTTAAAATAACAATTAGAATCTGACTCAATAACTTATCGTAAATACAGTTTTGTATCGCAAGTGTCTTTAATTATCATATTGATTAATTTGATAACTCGTTACTATCAACTACCGAACATAAGAAATACTCAAACCAGTAGAGTGTCCTAATCTGTTATCAAACGAATACCCTCCAATAATAGATAGTCCATTTTTCATATGATATGCTGGACCAAAATGAAGACTGGATTGACTAATATTTGCTCCTCCTCTCAATGAAAATGATTCTATAACGTGATAATCCACAGCAAACTTAAATTCTGGACTTCTATTGATTGTTTTTGAAACATCCATATAGATCTTAGCCTTTGATGATGCCGTATATTTAAGCCCTATACTCATTCTAGAAGGTACATCTTGCTCTTCTGATAGAGATATAGAAGCTGGATTGAATATATATGCGCCTATGGATAGCTTATCATTGATCTCTGATTGAAGGCCTATATCAAATGTAAATCGGTTTGCGGACCCATAGTTTTCTATATTATACCCTAAATAATGGAATGATCCACCAATAGATACTTTATCAAATAGTTTCCTAGCATAAGTTAGCCCTGCCCTATTCTCCGAATATGAAGAGTATCCAAATCTTGAAACTGATACTCCGATTGCATTTTTTCCTATTTTTTTCGCACCTGCAAGAGAGACTGTGGCCAACTCATTAAGATTGAACCTTCGATCATAACTTACATCAAAGCCAAACCGTTCTAATTCGACAAGCCCCGCAGGATTTGTATAAATAGATTCTATTCCAGAAAACATCGTTCCTGCATTACCCAATGATAGAACATGCGCTCCTCCAGGTGTAAAATTAGAAGTCTGCCCTTTAGAATCATCCATAAAAATGAATAATAGTCCTAAACAACAAAGCAATATTTTGAATCTATAAATCATATATATACATTGAGCAAATAAACAAGAATTGCTTCTCAGTCCAAAATTAACAAACAAAATGACAATTAATCCTTCTTTAACACCAATTCATTTAGACTTTACTGTCAGAAAAGCTACTAATAGGGATTGCGGAGAGGTCCAACGGCTTATATTTAGTGTATTGACAGAATATGGACTCGAGCCTCAACCTTTGACGACCGATAAAGACTTGTTTGATTTAGAATCAAATTATCATGATGGCTTTTTCGGAATCATAGAGGTTGGATCAAAAATCATAGCTACATTTGCTCTTTCTCCATTATCAAATGAATGTGTGGAGATAAGAAAAATGTATGCATATCCAGAATCTAGAGGTAAAGGGCTAGGTAAATGGATGGTGGCCTATTTACTTCAAATTGCAAAAGAAAACGAATATAAAGAAGTTGAACTAGAAACTGCAAGCTCCTTGATTGAAGCAATAGGTCTCTATCAAAAATTAGGTTTTAAGGAAAAAGTATTTGAAAACAAAACGCCCAGGTGTGACAAGGCGTATTTTATGAATTTAAAATAACGGAGTGGCAAAATTTAGAAAAAATCATAGTAATCAAGAAGTAAATGACTCTTCCCATAAGAGGGGCTCTTTTCCAAGTGGTACGAATGTATTCAGACTAATTGTTGGATTAATTTTCATAATTATAATCCTATTGGTGTTATCTCGAGTAAAAGTAGATTCTTGGGGTACAGATCTTAATGAACCTAATACTGGACAGGACATAACTTTCTCAAATGAAAAAGTTGATGGGACAATAAAGTCATTCTATCCAGAATCAACTACTGGTGAAGTCGTAGAACATAAGCATTACACCCTATCCTATAGTGAAGAGCACGAACAGGCGGAATGGGTGGCGTACAAACTAACCGAAAATAACTTACGAAAACAACGTGTGAAACGTGCCAAAAAATTCAATCCTGACAAGTCCATAAAAGGCACCTCTGCCTATCATAATGACTATACACATTCGGGATATACAAGGGGCCACCTCGCACCTGCTGGCGACATGGCATTCAGTAAAGAGGCTATGAAAGAATCATTTTATATGAGTAATATGTCTCCTCAACTCAAAGAATTTAACGGAGGAATCTGGAGAGAGTTAGAGGAGACCGTAAGAGATTGGGCATATGATAATGATGAGTTATACATAGTATCGGGTCCAGTTCTTAATGATGGACATATTATAAAACAAATCGGTAGAAATAATAAAGTCTCAGTCCCTGACATGTTCTATAAGATCATATTGGACATAAAGGGCTCAGAGAAAAAAGCTATTGCCTTTCTTATGCCCAACGAAAGAAGCGAGAAACGTATCAAAGATTATGCGGTCAGCATTGATGAGATTGAATCACTGGTTGGCATTAATTTTTTTGCGGATTTTTTAGATCCTGAATTAGAGATAGAACTCGAAAATAGTACGTCTACCAAAGGGTGGAAATTTGATGAAAAGAAATACAAAAAGCGTACTAAAAAATGGAATAATTATTAATTCCAATTGCGAGATTGGTAGAACTCTTAGCTGCTAAATCACAAAAAACAACTTGTTTTCAAGAGAAACACTTCAAAAATTCAGTCAAATAATATATTAAATGAAGATACTCATAGTAGCTGCGACAACTTTTGAAATAGCACCATTTCTTAAGCACCTCGAAAAAAATGCTGATAAAGCCACTTTTTTTGACTTCCAATTAAATGGGCATACCATATATCCACTTGTTACTGGTGTAGGTTCTCTTAATACTGCATTTGGTCTAGCAAGGTATAAAGGACTAGAAGAAATTGATGTAGTCATCAATGCAGGAGTAGCTGGATCTTACGACAGTAGTCTGCCTAATGGAGAAGTAATCGAAGTAATTACTGATCGTTTTGCCGATTTGGGCGTGGAAGAAGCAGACGGATCTTTCACCGATGTTTATGATCTTGGTTTAGTAAAGAATGATCAATTCCCGTATAAGAAAGGTTGGATTAGAAACACTAAAAACAAATATAAAACAGGACTTCCCACAGTTGTAGGATTGACTGTCAATAAAGTACATGGTTCTGCCGCTAGCATCGCTCAAATAAAAGCAAAATATGATGCAGATGTTGAGACAATGGAAGGCGCTGGATTTCTCTACGCATGCAGGATGGCAGATGTAAATTGTAACCAAATACGAGCCATATCTAACCTAGTTGAACCAAGAAACAAAGATAATTGGGAAATTGAGCGAGCAATAGATAATTTGAATGACGCATTGATCAAATTTGTTACTCAGATAATAAAAGAAGCATCAGATGGAGACAAGTAATATATCATGGAACATACCATGGGAAAATCTCACAATGTTCTTACCATTTATTATAATTGCTATAACTGGCTATTACTTTAAGAACAATCCACCACAAAAGATCAATGAAATGATGGGCTATAGGACCAAGAGATCAATGGAATCACAAGAAGCTTGGGATTTTGCCCAAGTATATTCATCTGGCTTGTTGTTTACTTGGAGTCTTGCAGGTATTGTAGGATTAGCGCTTCAACTGTATACACAGAAGACATCAAACCCTACCTCCTTTGCAATTACAGGGGTTGGTGTTTTACTAGCTATTGTTGCAGGTGTGCTATACTTCACAGAAAAGGAACTAAAAAACAATTTCGGAGAGAAATAAATATTATCCCCTTCGTTAATCTTCCGTTAAGTTCTTCATGGACAAAAACCTATCTAACTTCTACTAGTTTATCTTTCAAATAAAATAATGAAATACATGTCATATATATCTTCTCTATTAGCTATCACCCTATCGTTTTCTATGTGTTCACCTAAGGTTATCACTTCTCCAGAAGACAATGCAGTAAACAAAGTACAAAAAGTAGAAAAAGTAAAAAAGCCATCATTGGCTGGTGAAACATCTTCTGTTTTCGCAAGTGGATGTTTTTGGTGCGTCGAAGCAGTATTTGAATCTGTGACTGGGGTATCAGAGGCTGTATCAGGATATTCAGGAGGTAGTTCAGAAGATGCTAATTATTCTGCTATCGGAACAGGAAGAACTGGACATGCAGAAGCTGTAGAAGTATTCTACGACTCTAAGATCGTTTCATATGAGACACTACTCAAAGTGTTCTTTGGTAGCCAGGATCCAACCACTCTAAATCAACAAGGTCCGGATAGAGGTACACAATATAGATCTACAATATTCTACAAAAATGAGGCAGAAAAAATAGCGTCAGAGAAGTATATCGCTAAACTTACTGCAGACAAAGTGTTTGATGGACCAATCACCACTACCCTAGAACCATTGGTGAAATTTTACGATGCAGAAGATTATCATCAAAATTATGAAGCAAGGAATCCTAATCAATCTTATGTGAGAGGCGTTTCTGTACCGAGATTGAACCGTTTCAAAGCTAAGTTTCCCGAATTATTAAAAAAAGGCAAACATTAATGTTTCATTAATTAGATAAAAACGCATCAAACCCAATTTAACTTTCATAAAAGTTAGATTGGCCCGAGCACCACTCATTCTTCCAACCTTGGAAGGATGAAGAAAAAATACCGTAGAAGAGTAATTGCTTTACACTTTTTAGATCTTATTAAGTCGTACTCTTTATTGAGATTGTATCCTCAAAAACAGAAACACTTCTCGACAAAATTTAAATATTATCTATCTTTCATTCACTTCAGTGTAATTTCTTTCTTTCCATCTCGTTTTACTAATAAATAGGCCGTATTGCCTTTTATCACATTACAATTATAATACATACGTAATAATTTGTAATTTAGCGACTTCTGTTCCATCTAGACATAATTCTATTCCTATGAAAAATAAATTCACAATATTCTTGACACTGGTAAGTTCATTTATCGGAGCTCTTATTGGAGTAAGTGCATATGTGTTTTTATGTAGTCCTACCACAGAAGTTTATGTAGAACAACAGACTAAGGCTAGATTGGCTGCAGAATCAGAAATCATACTTTCTGAAAGAGCTGAGAAAGTATTTAGATCATCGGCACCGACAGATTTCATATCAGCTGCAGAAATGAGTAGGACAGCCGTTGTTTTCATAGAGAGCAGCGCGGCGGCACCAGGTAGTAATTACCAAACAAGAAAAGTATCTAAAAGTACTGGCAGTGGTGTTATCATCAGTAATGATGGTTACATCGTGACGAATTACCATGTAATCAAAGGTGCAGAAACCATTCAAGTCACATTAAATGACAACAAAGAATACAAGGCAAACATCCTTGGTTTTGATGATCAAACAGATTTGGCATTACTAAAAATAGAAAGTTCTCAGCTACCATTTGTTGTATTTGGTAATTCTGATTCATTACAGATTGGAGAATGGGTTCTTGCTGTGGGTAACCCGTTCAGACTACAATCAACAGTAACTGCAGGAATAGTAAGTGCCAAGGCAAGGAATATCAACATTTTAGAGAGACAAGGTATAGAGTCATTTATACAGACCGATGCAGCTGTAAATCCAGGTAATAGCGGTGGTGCTCTAATAAATACAAATGGAGAACTCATTGGCATTAATACTGCCATACTCTCATCTTCCGGCGGATATGAAGGATTCTCTTTTGCGATACCTTCAAAACTGGTTAAGAAGGTAGTGCGAGACATTAAGGAATATGGGGCTGTACAAAGAGCATGGATGGGTGTAACTATTTACAATGTAGATTCGGACATGGCAGATGATCTAAATCTTCCAGACGTAAAAGGAGTTATGCTCGATGCATTGACAAGAGATGGAGCAGCAAAATCTGGAGGATTGCAGGCCGGAGATGTCATACTTTCTGTTGATAATGTACCGACGAACACTACGCCACGTTTCATGGAGATTATAGGTCAACAAAGACCTGGTGATAAGGTTATCATTAAATTCTGGAGAGATGGAAAAGAAGAAAGTAAATCAATCATATTAAGAAATCAATTGAACACAACAGATTTCGTAGCCGTACGTAAAGATAAAACCTTGACGGATATAGGATTTGAATTACGAGAAATGGATAGCAATGAAATAGAGAAGACTGGAAATAAAGGTGTCTACGTTGTGAGTGTATTCAGAAATAGTAAGGCGGGAGAAGCAAATATAGAACCTGGATACATTATCACTTCCATCAATAAAGAAAAAGTAGCCACAGTAAATGAAGTTTTAAAATTGGTTACCGATTACTCTGGTAGTATTGTGTTCAATGGTTATTATGAGAATTACCCAGGAGAATTTCCGTACACATTTAATATTAATTAGTTTTTCAAAACTCTACTTGTCACTATCGTTACTAGCTCAACATTTAATAATGAATGACGTTCAATAACGTCTTTGTTGTTTTCTGCAAAAAGAAACCATTCTTGTTCATTTTAGAAATGAATCTAAGATAATTGTCTGTTCAGTAATCCTCACTTAATATCCAATGCTTTAGTTGTATTAATTTTGAGTATAATTAAAATCAATTAATCTTAATCGGATTAATCCTGTATCCTGCCTTTTTCAGCCCTCTAAGCATTCCTTTTGCTCCTCCTAGATGAGCGGCTCCTACAGCAGAGAAAGTAGCTTCATTTGAAGCTATATCAATCAGCCTCTCAGTCATCTTTGCATTCCTATCATATATCATCAGCTTCCTTAACTCACCCATTGATTTTTTTGCGGATTTATAGAGTTCGGTGAGTTCTCCTTCGGCATACAACTCAGACATCTTTAGAACTTTAGACCTAAATGTCTTTACATTCTTCACACAAGATTTCAACCCTTTTAATTGTGATTCCATTGGAATAGACTGCATGATTTCAAATTGATCGTTAGCCGATTCTAAGCCTTGCATCTCCATACCAATAGCTTGAGCATATTCCCAGAGAAAATGATCAAGAGCAACATCGTATTTCTTCGTAATGATTGATTCGGCTATCATGTTAGAAATCACAAGTGGCTTATAATGAGCAATCTCATCAATGTCTATATCAAATGCTTTTAGGATGATCTTGCTATATTTTTCATATTTCTTTTTACCTATTAAATCTTCCAAGACTTCTCCATCTTGGTTGATGAAATATTCTCCTATATTAGATAGTTCTGGATCATTTAGGTCCATTTCTCCTATGTAAGTATGGCATAACTCCATGTAATGCTTGGCTATTGATACAGGAGTATAAGCCTCTTCACTCATTACGTGCATTGTTCCTAATATATAATGAGTTCTTGATTCATTATCCTTACGAAATTGCCATAAAAGACTTTCTTTCTTTTTACTCATTGCAAAATGCATTTTACTTTTCTGAATCTACAATACCAATTCTAATAATTACTTAATAAAAAATGCTGAATACAATTCCATGTATTCAGCATTAATATATTTAGATTACCAATGAAAACAATACATGTCATCACCGCAAAATCTTTTATTTAGATTCAGTTTCATAAACGAATGGTAATACTTTTTCTTTCTTTACTTTACTTAATGTCATCAAAGTTTTCAACCTTTCAATTTCGTCAATTTGAGACAAAGTCTTAAATAGTAACTTCTCATATGTAGGTATATCTTTACAAACAACTTTCACTAAGAAATCTGCATCACCAGTAATAATATAACATTCCGTTATTTCATCAATTGAATTCACCTTAGCGATAAAGTTCTCTAATGCATTTTCTTTTTGCCATGCAAGAGATACCAAAATGAAAGTTCTTACATTAAGACCGATTGCTGCTGCATCCACTTTTGCATGATAACTAAGTATGATTCCACTTTGCTCTAGCTTTTTCACTCTCTCTAGAGTAGGAGCAGGAGAAAGTCCTATCTTCTTTGACAAATCTAAGTTAGTTATCTTGCTATTTTCTTGTAATAATTTTAGAATTTTTAAGTCTATCTTATCCATTATTTTCTTTGAAATTGTATTTTTTAATATTGAAATATAATTTGCCACAGGTTACTCGTAAGTCGTCTATAACGAATTATATTTTTGCAAATATATGTTTATCCACGAATTAATTCTAATAATTTCATCAAATTAGAAATTTTTGCACAGAATTAACATTTTATGCTTTGTGATAATTAACTAACTTTTTACAACATTAACATTATCAGACATTAACAGAATTCATAAGATATTGTAATTCAAAAAGAATACAATTTAATATTATCAAAAAATATAAAAGAAATTAAAAAACCTACCCTCCTGTCAGTCGACTTGAGTTTCTTTGTCCATAATCATACTTCATAAAACTAAGAGAACTAGATTTTACTCCAATGAAGAAACTATAAACCTCTATTGATGGAGACCACCTAAACTGCATCGTCCAACAATGTAAATCTCGACTCAATGAAAACTGAGGGAACACAAATCTCTTATTTACGAGATCATATGATATATTTTGAATAGTAAGATTCCAATTGTCTGTCAATTCAATATTGCCAGAAAACTTAATAGAATGCGACCGTACAAACCCTGTATCTACACCATTCGTTTGTTTTTCAATTCGATAGCTGAAATTATGATTAATTTTGAAATTATCCACCCAGTCGGCTAATGATTTTCCTTGATTCTTTTCCTTTTTCTTATCCCTCGAACCATTATTTTCTCCATCTGATTTCCCTTCAGATGATCCTCCACCAAAAATAAGTTCTCTTATTTTACCAATGGTTAATCCATTGGTAATCGTTAGATTGAAGTTATCAAATTTCACAGGACGTTTGGTCTTACTCCATACTGTTTCATTGATCAATTGTCCATTCTCATTCTTCTCATAGAATTGATATCGGGCATCGAAATTTATAGAAGTAACCCCTTTAAAGAATGATGTATTACCTCTTATATTCAATGGACTAAATCTCAAAGAATCCGCAGCAAAATTATAACTACCATTAATATCCAAACGATTAAGTAATTTGAATTTTCGCTCAGTACTATCAGCTTTGGACCAATATTTACCTTCGAAAAAATTATTAATTCTATAGGTCAATGCCATTTGTTTAGTATTGAAGCTCGGATTAAATGCACCACCTCTATATGGATTAAAATAAGTGACTTCATCAATCATGCTTGGGTTTGAGGAGACTTCAACAGAATCTTGATACCTATCCTGTGTATCAGGTCTAAAAGAAAACCCTATCGAAGGTTTTGCCGTATGCCTTAATCCTCTTAACCATCCTTTCTTGAATCGTACAGTAGCAAATCGCTGAGTATTAATACTCATACTCATCCCAAATTTCTCAACAGTGGCCAATCCATTTTCAAAAATTTCGCTAATCTGATAAGTAGTGTCAATCTCATACCCTATAGTATCATTTAATTGATCAATCACAAACCCGGTAGTATCCGCTATAATTGCATCATCAAGGATTCTATCCTGTGTTCGAGTCAATACAAACTGTTCAAAATCAGTATTGATACTTACGTTAAAATATTTAAGCACATTGAAACTGGCTCCCGACGTAGCTTTATGAGACAAACCAGTTTGCAAGTTTTCCCAAATTTCATCTGTAAACAATGTAGTATCCGTTGCGGTTACATAGTTCTTAAATTTGGCATCATAATCAAATGTAATTTTCTCATACCAGCCTTCTTTACCTCCTTTTTTACTTTTGAAAGGATATATAGTTCTCATATTTAACTTCACATCTGGCAAAGTAATATCAACTTTTCTTGTTTGATTATCTTGAAAATGAGTAAACGCAGAACTAAATGAAAAAGGAGTACCTGGCATACTATGTTTGTAGTAGAAGTTGGAACTGATCTTATTATTCACTACATTTTCGTAGCTATTCGTATTGATCTGGTCATATCGATCTGTAGATAGATTGATATTTCCACCAACACTTATGTAAGGATGTGCTTTAGCATCTTGATTGTGAGTTACTTTTAAACTGTATGCTTTATTTGGATTCCTGCTTCCATCAAGAGTACTCTCTTCATAGGTATTAGAATAGCTCAATTGTACATTTCCACTATATTTATAACGCTTTTTATACTGACTTTTTGCATTCAACCTGTGTGATCCCCTAGTGTATATATCTCCTGTAACTCTAAGATCCATGTAATCATTGATTGTGAAGTAATACCCTACTTCACGAAACCCGATGCCAAGATTCTCATCATACTCAAAATTATCAGGAAAGATTATACCTGAAGAACGTCCCTCAACCAATGGAAAAAAACCAAACGGTAAGATGATTGGAGTTGGTATACCCATAATCTCTAACTGAGACAAGCCCATAACTGCCAATTTATTGGGGACAACTTTTAGTTTCCTAACACGAAAAGCAAAGTGCGGATGTTCCGCATCACAAGTAGTTATTTTTGCATGTTCATTGAATATCTGATCATCTACGGCAGTGGAATCCGCATCTTTACTTACAAATTTAGTTCTCGACCCATGTATTGTAAATTCACCTTCTTGCGTCAATGCATCAAAGATCAATCCTTTGCTTGTTTTAAAGTTGAATCGTAATCCATTCGATTTGAATTTATTAGTTCCATCTGTAAAATCAGGACGTTGGGTTTTTCTTCCTTGCGGATCTTCTAGGTGGAAAGCTGACGCTTCATTGTTATCAAAATCAAAGATAATGTAGCCTGCTTTTAGATCGTATTTCCCATATTTCACAAATGCATCACCAAATAGATGTATTTGATTTTCTTTGAGGTCTACAAAGCTACTATCAGTAGATCCGTAATCAATTATATCATCTAGACCGTCATCAGATATTTTAACTTCATTCTCTGACTTAGATACTTTTGATAATGTGGTATCCGTTTTCATCATATTAGCTCCCAATGAATCTAGAGAAGCCGAACTAGGCAAAGTATCTAATTGACTATTTACAATTGCAATATTTCGTGAAGAATCCGCAGATGTCTCGTTCGAAATAGATTGCTTTTGCTTGTTTTTTACCTTAATAGGCTTATCAATGACTTGGCCATTCAGATCAACTGAAAAACATATTATGAAAATAATAACTATGTAATTAACTAATTTCAAGTTTATTATACGATTTTTAACTATTTTTACATTAACCTTCTGAAAGGAGGACAAATTTAACCCAAAGGTCTCATATGTGTACTAAAGAATTGATTAAATATCTAACGATTGCATTTTGCCTATTGCCATCCATGTATGTTAAGGCCGATGTTAAAGATATTATAAAATCAGTTTCGATCAATTCTTCATGCTCTCTTGATCATGAACATACTCAATTGACAACAAGTATATTTCAATACGAGTTTGAAGAAAATAGTAAAGACGGGAAACAAATAGTTGTCATTGATGCTGGTCACGGCGGTCACGATCCTGGCACCCATGGTAAGCATAGCAAAGAGAAAGACATTGCATTGCAAATAGCTCTAAAACTCGGAAAAACAATCAAATCACGATCCAAGGATATAAGTGTTATTTATACAAGGGATAAAGATGTTTTCATCCCATTACACGAGCGAATAGGATTGGCGAACAAAAAAAATGCGGATCTATTCATTTCGATTCATTGCAATTATGTAGGTAACCCTAAGGTATGTGGTACAGAAACTTTCGTAATGGGACTACATAAAGCAGAAGAAAATCTCAATGTAGCCAAACGTGAAAATAGTTCTGTCTTACTAGAAAGTGAATATGAGACACATTATGAGGGCTATGATCCTAATTCACCAGTTGGGCATATATTATTATCTATGATCCAAAATGTGTTTCTTGATAATAGTATAGATGTAGCTTCCAAAATAGAGGGCGAATTAATAGCTCGAAAGAAAACTAAAAGTAGAGGAGTAAAACAAGCTGGATTTGTAGTACTCAAACAAGCAACTATGCCATCTGTATTAGTAGAGACTGGTTTTCTAAGTAATCCTAAAGAAGAAAAGTATCTTTTAAGTGATACAGGTCAAAAAGAAATGGCTTCTGGTATCAGTAACGGTGTAATGAAATTCTTTGGTAAAGAAAGTGTGCCTGTAGAAATAGCTAATGACATAAAAAAAGCACCTCATGTAATCTCAAATAATAGGGCCTCTGTAAATACATCAGATAATAAATATTTGATCCAAATCGGAGTATTCAGCAAGAAAAAAGATATAAAATACGAAGAAGCCATCAAAGCATACGGTAAGCTAATCATAGAACATGTTGGTTCTGTCCACAAATACTCTGTGGGATATTTTGCTACTAGAGACGATGCTATTGCTATTAAGAAATCACTATCTGAAGGTGGTTATGGGGATGGGTTTGTTAAGATTAGATAATACACAAATCCGGTAATTACTTCTTTCCTACATTATTTATCAATCTATTATACAATTTCATCACAAGTAGAACATATTATTGATATCAAGTTATATCTTTGCGCTTTCTTAAAACAAAATCCAACTGAGAAATGAGCAAGAGTACCATGCTACAAGCAGCTGACAATCTAAGAATCATCGCTGCGTCGATGGTAGAAAGTGCTAAAAGTGGACACCCTGGAGGTGCCATGGGAGGTGCAGACTTCATGACTATCCTTTATTCAGAATATCTAGTATATGATCCAGATGATATGGGGTGGGCATTCAGAGATAGATTTTATCTTGATCCAGGACACATGTCCGCTATGTTATACACTCAATTAGGCCTTCTAGGTAAATATACAACTGAAGAATTACAAAATTTCCGCCAATGGGGAAGCCCAACACCTGGACACCCAGAAATAGATATTCAGAGAGGAATCGAGAATACTTCAGGACCATTAGGCCTTGGACATGCATTCGGTGCGGGATCTGCCGTTACTGAGCGTTTCCTGAGAGCTAGATATGGAGATTGGACGGAGCATATGACATACATATATATATCTGATGGTGGTATCCAAGAAGAGATCTCACAAGGAGTAGGTCGTATCGCTGGTCACTTGGGACTAGGGAACATCGTAATGTTCTATGATGCAAATGACATTCAATTATCTACAATTGTAGATGATGTTACAAGTGAAGACACAGCAAAGAAATATGAAGCTTGGGGATGGCATGTAATTACTATTGATGGAAATGATCACGATGCAATTAGAAAAGCACTAGACGAATCTCTAGAAAATAATTCAAAGCCATCACTTATCATAGGTAAGACTACTATGGGACTTGGAGCTAGAACTTCTGAAGGTGGAAGCCATGAAGGCAAAGTGGACACACATGGGCAACCATTAAGTAAAACCGCAGCTGATATGGAAGCTACTATCTCTAATCTTGGTGGAGATCCTGCGAATCCATTTGCTGTATTTCCTGCAGTAACAGAACATTATAAAAATGTTCTAGAAGAAAAAAGAGAACTATCTGCTAGAAGAAAAGCAAAGTATCAAATGTGGGCAGATGATAATGCTGACCTTGATGCTAATCTTACTATACAACTATCTGGAAAAAGACCAAATCTTGACTGGTCTACATTGGAGCAAAAGCAAGGAGTTGCGACAAGAGTATCTTCAGGTACAGTCATGGCTTGGTTAGCTGACCAGACAGATAATGTTATCGTAGGTTCCGCTGATCTTAGTAATAGTGACAAAACTGATTTCTTCCTAAAGAAAACTACTGAACTTAAAGCAAATGACTTTTCTGGAGCATTCTTTCAAGCAGGAGTATCAGAATTGACAATGGCTGCAATGTGTATTGGTATGAGTCTTCACGGCGGAGTGATCCCGGTATGTGCTACATTTTTTGCATTCTCTGATTATATGAAACCTGCAATTAGAGTTGCAGCATTGATGGAGACGCCTGTGATATTTGTATACACACATGATTCGTTCAGAGTAGGAGAAGATGGACCTACGCACCAGCCTATCGAACAAGAGGCACAACTTAGATTATTAGAAAAGGTACAAAATCACAGTCACAAGAATTCACTTTTGGTTCTAAGACCAGGAGATGCGAGTGAAACGACTGTTGCATGGCAGATGGCTTTCGAAAATACGGATACACCCACTGGCTTGATCTTTACAAGACAGAATGTACCTGCACTCCCTGGCAATAGTTATGAATCGTCTTTGAATGCAAAGAAAGGTGCATATGTTGTCAATGAAGATGAGAACTTTGAAGTCATACTATTAGCTAGTGGTTCTGAAGTATCTACACTAGCTGGCGCAGCTGAGATATTAAGAGAGAAGAATTACAAAGTAAGAGTGGTGTCTGTGCCTTCTGAAGGAGTATTTAGAGCTCAGGAAAAGGATTATCAAATATCTATCCTTCCTGCTGGAGTTAAGAAGTTTGGACTTACCGCAGGCTTAAGTGTCAACCTTGAAGGTCTTGTAGGATTGGATGGAACGGTACACGGTGTCAATCACTTTGGATATTCGGCGCCTGCATCTGTTTTAGATGAGAAGTTTGGATTTACCTCAGAACTTGCCGCTGCGAATATAGAAGCATTCATGAAATCATAAAATATTAGATATGTCGGATTCCCTTCTGATCAGAGATTTTTTCAACCCACCCATTATTAATGAACTGGCTGTTAGAATTCATTCACTTTACAGTGATTTTGATCAGAAGGGTTTTCTTTTTGATACAATTACCGATCTCGAAAACCAAACTTACTCAGAACGTAAAAATAGCATAACAGATGCGCTCATAAAATACCTTCCCGAGGATTATGAAACTTCTGTAAAGATCATACTTGATGTACTTCCCCCAGAATATGAAACAGACATTCTGGAAGCAACCACAAATAGATTCTATATTACCTCCTTGTCTGGATATATTAGTTCCAAAGGCCTTGATCATTTTGAGCTATCGATGGAAGCGCTTTATAAGATTACAAGGTGCTTCACCTCAGAGTTTGACATTAGGCTATTTATATTAAAGTACCCAACTAAGTCATTGAAACTTTTGAAAAAATGGGCAAAGGATCCTAATCCTCATGTACGTCGATTGGTCTCTGAAGGAAGTAGACCAAATCTTCCTTGGGGCAAGAAACTACACTTTGTTGTTGAAGATCCAGAAAACACAACACTCCCACTGTTGTCAATGTTACAAGATGACAACTCAGAATATGTAAGACGTTCTGTTGCTAATCATCTTAATGACTTCGCCAAAACGAATGCTGACTTAGTTGTAAAGCACCTAACAAAGTGGCAAAAGAAAAAGCCAACAAAAGATAAGGATCGAATGATCAATCATGCACTCCGAACACTCATCAAGAATGGGCACAAAGGAGCGCTATCACTAATAGGATATGATAATAATTTTGATCTATCTCTAGTGTTTCAGAATTACACTAAGGATATCACATGGGGAGGAATCTGCAATTTTGAGTTTTCAATAACTAATAATCGCGCAACTTCTAAAAATCTAATTATCGATTACATCATTGGTTTCCAAAAGAAAGGTGGTAAAATTAGTGATAAGGTATTTAAGCTAAAGAAATTAGAGATAGGTGGTGGAGAATCATTGTCTGTCACCAAAAAACAGTCATTTAAAGCGATTAGTACAAGGGTTTATTATCCAGGAAAGCATACTTTGGCAGTACAAGTAAATGGCGTTATTTTAGGGAAGGTTGAGTTTGAGCTGCATTCTTGACAACTAAAATATAAGCTTATATCTACTCACCAAACGCTTTATATTTTATTGCTTACTAGTAATCAGTTCTTTTGTGTCACAAAATATAATTTGAATGATTGATGAAAATCGTTGAGTCGGTCTACTTTATTCTTACTCCCCACTCTATCCAATATATCTATAATTTTTGGGTGATGATTATTTCTCATTAATCATATTCCATTCGTAAAATGTCAACAAATTCTCTAAAAATATATTTCGATTCATTATCAAAAATATTCCACGCATAAACGACTCCAACAATATTTTTTTCGGGAATAATTACCACTATTTGATTTCCATATCCTAATCCAACAGCTAAAGAAGGTTCATCTCCAGTTAGCCACCATTGATAACCATACCCTTCTTTTCCACCATCTTGATAAATATCTAAAACTTGTTTATCCAATGCATCATTTACCCAGTTCTCTGGTAAAAGTCTTTCTTTATTCCAAACTCCATCTTGAAGATACAATAAACCGATTTTTGCTAAATCTTCCGCTTTCAAATACAATCCGCCCTCCGTATCGGGTAATTTTGAAGGAGTCTGTTTCCAATAATAATCTTTAATATTTAGTTTATTGAACAATGATTTATCACCATAATTGTCAATTGTTTCACTTGTTGCACTTTTAATTATTTGAGATAATAGCTGGCTCGCACCACTGTTGTAATTCCATTTATTACCCGGCTTTGCCACTATTGATTGTTGTAATGTATAACTGACCCAATCACTAGATAGCTCCATTTCACTCACATTAGTTTCCATTTCTAAACTCATCCCAAATTCCTTCCAATCTAACCCTAACTGCATTGTAAGGATATCCTCAATAGTCGTTGACTCAAGGTGCCTTTTCATAGAATCCGAAACTGAATAATTTGGAAAAAATGAGTGAACCCTACTGTTAACTCCATCTAATTCACCATTATGTATCGCTGCTCCTACTATCGTACTAGCGACAGACTTGGTAACTGACTGAAGTGTATGTAAATCTGAATTAAAATAATATGGATGATATTTTGGATGGTAATAATTATATGTATTTATTTCAATTGAATCCTCACACATATTACTTCCACAACCCATTTTTCCCTTCACCCCCGTACTGATTTCCGCATAATCCAAATTATAGGTTTCATGAAAAACTATGCTGTCATTTTTAGAAATAAATACTTCATCAATATATCCATATGTTCCCCTCTCAATTTCAAAACTTAACGAGTCTATTCTATTATTAAAACCCTCGTTTTGATAATAATGTTTTTTCCATTTAAAATTGGAATTCTCACTCGCACTTTTATTCCTACAAGAAAGTAATGAAACTGCGATGAGAATTAAAGTTAGATATTTGTATTTCAAGCTTTAGTTTTTTTTAAAAGTGCCATGGAACAAATTCAATTTTTATATGCCTGGATTGTAAAACATATTGTTTAAATGAATTCTATTAATTGTGACATTGGAGAATACGTCACCGCGATGATGTGTTATCTATTTTGTTTTTCAATTATTAAGTTTCCGTATATCCCTTATCTATAAGTTCATCAATTTGGTTTACTATTAATCTTAGATGTTCTGATTTAACACTATTAGCGTTTTCGTTTGAATTTATCATTCTCGTTTCAAGAATTTTTGGTTCATTGCTTTTTGACAAATCATTAATTTCCAACTCGCATTTTGAATAACAAAACTCAACAACGGAGTCTCCTTTAACTAGTGTCCTTTTTAATGATTTATGATATGTATGATCTATCAAATCCATAATCACTCGCTGTCTAATTTCATTAGCCGTAAGTGAGAAGTTATAATAAGGTCTTACTTTTTGAGGGCCTTTATGATTCAAAAATAAATCAGTAAAATTGAATCGTAATAAATCAAAGTTTCTAACAGAATTATTTTCAATAATAAAGTATTCTAACCGTGATGTTAAATGTCCATTTACTGAATACCAATTTCGAACAAACCACTGGAGATAACAGATCTCCAATTCAGCCTCTATTTCGTCAGATAAAGCTTCGTCATCTTTTGTATATTCATATATTTCATCCAGTGACACACAATCATCCCAGTTGTTGAAAATTTCGAAATCATCATATTTTGATTCCAATTCTTCATGCTCACCATCAACTACTTTCCCAATCATTGCTGAACAACCTTTATCATCTATAGATCGCCAAAAAGAAATTTCAGTGGCCTCTTTTTCAATATCAGTAAGGTTATTTACATCTTCAAAATACGTAATTATCTGTTCGAGATTAACTTTGACTTCAGCGGAGTAACTATTTAACTTCTTGGAAACTTGACGTATAATATCTTTTGTATTCATAATATTTACTTCTTAAAATTTCAATAGTTTGATAAACTATAATCGACTTTTACAAAAGTAAAATTTATTATATGGTAATTAGAAAGAAGGATACCAAAACTCTATCCGATTCACTATGAGTCATGTGTGTGTGTGTGTGTGTGTGTGTGTGTGTGTGTGTTAAAACCGATATGCCGTTGTATATGCAGTGTAATTACAAGATTTACATTTAGGTGCCCAAAAGCCATAAGTCCCTATTGCTTCCCCAGCACAATTATCGCAAAACACATTGCCACAGTCGCAAACAAATAAACAATTGTTTTTCACCTTGTTGGTACTCGCTCCACTTTTGCACTTTGGACAACGGTTATACTTTGAATGCTTTGAAAGGTTTCTTACATTTTCTTTTTTCAATGGTGCTCTTTTCATGACATTCTATTTCGTTTGTTTATTGAGATAATGCCAATTATACATTGTAAAAAATGGCAGTATGAAATTTTCACTTTATTCTTTCTTCCTTCCCCTCAGTAAAACTAGAAAGTAAACAATAATTGCTAGCTTCTCGGTATTTTTATTCTTCATTATACATAGTAGCCTAACATCTTCAGCGGCAAAATGAATGATCGCTGACCTGACATCTACTGTTAGGGGGTGGTTATTTCAACGAATTGCAGCATTTACAATGTCAGAAGCAAACGCTGTATTAATCTTATATTCATTACATAAGGAATCTATGTATCTAGCATTAGTTTAATGATTGTCTCAACCTGTTTGATAAATACCAATTATACCCGTAATACTTTCTAAAAAAAATCTTTTGTCTAATCGTTAGTTCATCCTCTTTTATCAAGATTAATGTACGCTAACCCCCTGAATACCAACAGTCATTTTTTACATTTAAATACAAATATTCCAATTTCCATATTCAATCTCACCAACGAACATTGGCAAGGGAAATTAATTCATAGAGCAAAACACGTTTTTTCCAGGATTTATTTTAGGCGATTTCATTTACGGAATTCCCCCTAACGGATAGCTATATGTAGATAACCAATCTGATTCCATATAGCTTATCAATCTTCTATGTTTGCCTTGAATTGATTTACCATAATACTAAAAAGAGAGTTTGAAACCATTTCTTTGAGTTTAGGAAGGATGGAAAAGGTTAAGTAATGTTAGCCGCTATATTCACAATCCAATCATTCTTTTTCCCAACTCAATTAATGCTCCACCAATAACCGAATTAGTTATTTCCCTTACATTTTCATTCATAAACGAGTGAACTATTTGAAAAGCCTTTTCTCTTTCTTCTCTATCTAGTAATTCATCAATTACTACTTTCAATTGCAACTTAATGAATTCAATTTCCTCTGAATTTTTAGTTACTTTATCTATATTATCTTTTATTACTATAATTGATTGATGATATAATTGATCATCCTTTGAGTATTGGATAGAACGGTCCTTACTTTGAACCAAGTTAGGTATACTTGGAATGTCTTCTAATCCAAAAAGTATTTTTTTAATATTTACGTTTTCCCAACTTTTCCTGCATTGTATAGTTTCATTATTATGACTTAATGCATCCTTTAATTCGTCAAAGCTATACATTTTAGCTGTTGTTGATTGACATTCTTCACAAATGCAACTGACCATTTCATTAACTTCTGGTGCATTGAGAGACTCGTGAATTTCATCCAAATGGAATTTTATAATAGATAGCATACCTTGCTTATCTTCTCCATCTATTCTGAGAATTAGCTTTCGATCTAAAGGCTTATTTTCAATAAAAGATAGTGTTTCAGTTCTTTTATCTTTTATAATAAGACCATTTCTCCAAAAACAATTATCATTAATTATATATGCATGAAGTCTAACCATTAATCTTGTAAAAATTCCGGCTGGCATAAATACATAGTGATACTCTAACTTTAAATTAAAATTATAGTCCCAATGTAAATCATCAGGTTCATCAACATTAAGAAGTTTTGGAATTATGAAAAAATCATTTTTAGTATCCTTTACCCTAAAACATATCTCAAATTTTTTCATTAGTTGTAATAACTCAGCATGTTTTGTATTAAAACCATTTGTGTTCCAAATTTCTTGCATTTGAGAATAAGTTGTTTGTCCATATGCATCAGCAACTTCAATCGAATCAACAATTAAATAAACAGCTTTAGTTGCCCAATCTGGTTTTAACATTACTGTTTCTTTAAGTATTGGATCATTTGAAAAATGCAAAATCGATCCTAAGTCATGCAAATAATCACTTAATGCATCGGCCTTCTGTTCGTCTAAACTGTAAGAGTTACAAATTTCCAAGTATTGATTGTAAGAAATGTAATTCTCGTTTATATCTTTTAAAACGGATCTAATTTCAACCCAAACTGATGGTAATTCATCTCCAATATGAGGAAGTTTTAATATGTTTTTTTCAATATGGTCTTTTAGATCTGATATGCCAGAATTATTAAGACAACTTATTTTAAAAAAATTTGAGATGTTTGAGAACTTCTCTTTTAACTGTTTTTGCTCAATTTCTTTAGTTCTCTCGTCAGCCTTATTATGAACAATACATACTGGCGAATTATCACTAAGCAATCTTATTATATTTAGCCAATAATCAAACGTGATATAATCCTCCTCTTGTCTTGCGTCCCAAACTAAAAGATAATAAGATCGTTTGGTAAGAAAGAATTGATGTGTTCCGTGATAGATTTGTTGTCCGCCAAAGTCCCATATACTTATCTTGAAGTCTTTACCCTTTTCAGGAATTTTAAAACTCCAGTTTAGAATTTCAATCCCCCGAGTAGTGTCCTCTTTTTTTAATTCGTAATTAATATCTATAATTTTATTTGCTAGGGATGTTTTTCCAACGGCCCCTTTACCTACCAATATTAACTTTGCCTCATATAATTCATCAGTACCTCTTTCTAATGCATCGAAATAATTTTTCAATGCAATGAAAGTGCTTCTGTACGTTTGATTCCTTATAATTTCTATTGGAACTTTCTGTATATTATTTTTTCCTAAAAACAGACTCTTCAGCGATGGTAATTTAACAAGATTTCTAGGTAATTCAATTATTTGGTTATCCTCAATGTCTAATATTTCAAGACTATTAAGTCCCAAAATAGCATTTGGGAAAATAATGAAATTATTATTTTCAATATTTAAGTTACGTAGTTTTGTTAATCGACGAAAAGCATCTTCTGGTAAATCTATTAACTGGTTATTAGATAAATTTAAATACTTTAATTGAGGCAATTCAAATATCGAATCTGGTATTGATGTTAATTTATTCTTAGAGAGATTCAAATGTGTTATCGAGGGAACTGAAAGTAATTGCATTGGGAATGAATCCAACCTTTCATTCGAAAGATTTACTTCAGTAGGTTGATTTTTAATTATGTTAATTAATTTTTCTTCTAAATATTTATTCATTCTTATTTCATTTAATGGAAACTAGCGTACCTGCGATATCTGGCAGAATTGGCCTTAGCTAATCTGACATAACCATCGCTTGTTATTCTCAATATATTTTTTGATAAAATGCATAAATGTTATTCGCTTTTTGATGTAGAATCAGCTGATTATCCTTGCAATAAAAACTTCTTGTATCAACCATGCCGTTGAAAAGAACCAAATTCAATCCCGCGCCATTGTAATTAAATTGTCCATAATTTGTTCGCATATTATTTTGAAACAACTGGAAAGTCATATTTGTATGAAATATTGCAACTTCTAACATTGGAATAGATAAATTCTGATTATTCTGTTTTAATTGGACTAACTGCCATTTTCCATAAATCAGCTTCGGCTCGTGTCCTTGTAAATTTGGCTCTACCTTAGGTTTATTATCTGTTTGATTTGTATTCGAGGTTAAGTTTTTTGCTATTTCACTTATATTTTTGAGAATTTCCATTCCAGCACTTGTAGGTTTAACAGGAGTGGGACTTGGAACGTCATCTTTCTTTTTAATATTAGAAGATTTAATAAGACTCTTTAGTTCTTTTACTATGTTAGTATATGCTTCATCCTTATCATTCCAAGAATTTATTGGTTTTGCTCCAGATGGTAAAGCTTGAAATTTAGCAAACGGAGTTTCATTCCAATCACAGGCTTTCGCAATAATAGGAATTAAAATAGCTTCATTATTATTGGCTCTTTTAATTGCAAGTTCAACTTCTTTATCAAAACAGTAGTCAGATTTAATGAAATTAGCACTAACAAGCAGTAAGATAATATCAGCTGTCTCTATATTGTGTATTATTTCTTGTTCCCAATTTTGACCAGGTGTAATTTTTTTATCAGACCATGTTGAGATCAAATTATTTCTTATTAAACTTGACATATGTGTTGCAAGGTCTTCTCTAATTTTTTCATCCTTGTGCGAATAAGATATAAATACACTTTTCATTGTTTCATTTTTTTATTGAGGGTAAAATGTCAATAAACGCACCTCAATATTCTTAGGTGCCTATATTCAGCTAACTTCTCTACCTTTCAGCACTGATTATCAATTAATTAATAAAACAAAGATCTATTCTTCATATCAGGTATAATCGTGTACCATTTGATAAAAACAGCTGTCGCGATAATCACCAATGTAACTTAGACGCCTATCACTTGCAAACGCAAAATGTTCTTCTAACCTATCGCACCCTTATTTAGTAGAATGCTAATATTTATCACACAGATCTTTTATTTTACCTATTATGTCATATTATTAAAAAAGTAACCCGAATCCCTCATTATCTCTTCCTCATTAGCCATATTTTATGAAGTTTTAGATCCGAAGCTTTAGGAAAGAAGAGTATTAGTCATCAATAACAATTCATACTTAAAAAAAGCCAGATACTTTCGCATCCAGCTTTGTTCAATCTGTAAAAGTGCCAAAAATTGAAAAGTCTACCCTTCTAATCTTAGATCAGTAATCAATACTAACAACAACTGTGTTTTGGCTTCTTTATCAATCAAAATATCCTCAAGTCTAAAACTTGATTTATACCAGAAAAGACAAAAGCCAGATACTTTCGCATCCGGCTTTGTTTAATCTGTGAAAGTGGAGGGATTCGAACCCCCGACCCCTACCCTGTCAAGGCTATATCACTTGTGAGAACAGATGGACTCGAACCATCGATCTCCTCGATGTCAACGAGGTGCTCTAAACCAACTAAGCCATGCTCTCTATACCTATAGTGTCAATATAGTGTCAATAAGTTGATACAAATATATAATTTTTAATAATATTTTAGCATTTGACATTATCAATATTTTCTACAATTTTTTCCCCTTGCATTTTTCTTACCTTTGAGTAAATTAGAAATTCACTAAATAAATATTGATATGGCACGTAGATCGAAATCAGAGATCAAGCGAGAGAAAGCTGAAGCTGAACTCAAAACATTGAACGATGAAATCAAAGAGATGGAATCATCAATTGAGTTAAAGAAGAAAGAAGCTAAGTTATTGACTGAGCTTGTGAAACTCTATTCTTAATCCAAAAACAAGGGAGATGGTTATTAACCTCTCCCTTTTACATAATAAGAAAAGCACCCAATAGAATATCAAGGGTGCTACATAATTAGATTCATTAGAGCCGACCTCCACGGCTTATTTTGCGATTTGTAGAAGATACTACATCTACTTATAGTCATAAAAGCGAATAATGCCAATGATTATATCTCAAGTAAACATTGGTTTATTCATTTCCTTAGTTCTTTGCTCTCTACTATCTCTGATAAACTAGTTATAGCTGAAATAATCTTCTTATCATGTTCTGATAGTTCTAATGGTTTTTGTCATACATAGAAAGGTAATTCCCTATAGTACTTGACTCGCTTATATAGCTCTTCACTATCATAGTTGCTTCATGGACATTCTCTAGTAGATCAAGCAAGTGCTGCACCATCTCTATGACCATACAAATTCATTTCTCTTCATAAGAATCTCTTCTCTGAGTACACTATAGATTTAGCTTGTAACTTATACTCGTCTTCAGTTGGTGTCTCTAGTGAGAAGTTACCGTTAAGGCATGTTCAGAATCATGAAGTGTTAAGTGCGAAGTTTGCACATTGTGCTCATCGTTGGTCTAGTTCTCTTGTGTAATAAATTGTATTATCAGCTCAATTACATACGAAGCTATAGCCAATATAATTACCATAGCTATTAGGGCTATTATAGTTCAATACTTCTTTGTGTCTATCATTGATAGAATTTAGTAATGATAAAGAATCATCTTGCCTTACTGCTGTATGATGGAAACAGCAATCAACAACAGAAGAAAGAGACCTTTTTTGTTTACCTATAGCATCTCAATCATAGCAATACTTCTTTATTAATTGTTTTTCTTCTCAGAAGTATACCACTTCAAAATCAACTATAGTATTCATTATCTTAATTTTAATAAAGTAGAAATACTGCGTATTAATTCATATTTACTTTCAGTTGACTTATACTTAATTTCAAAATATCTAGCTACTCTTTTAAGGTCACTAATACTATACTTTGTAAGTCATCTCTTATTAATAAATATTACTCTTGCTGTGTCAACCTTATCTTTCCAAGACTTATCAAGTGTAGGCACTTTCTTAGGTACGATAATAGGTGGTTTAACTATTACTGGTTTATCAATCTTCTTACTGAAGAATCTTTCAGCCTTTCTAATTTCTCAAGCATAAACAGCGTAGAAACCCTTTATAGAGTCAGCTGTAATAGTCACAGAGCTTGATGGATTGTATGAAGGGTACATAATGTCAGCTTTTGATTTTGCGTGCTCTAATTTGAATACATGTCATAGTTCATGAAGAATAACAACGTGTATATCTTTAACTCTAACTGAATGGTTAGCTCATCGCTCATACGCTTCATTCATAAATATATCATGTTCGTTTTCTCATGTATTAGGCACATAAGCAAGAGTTGTTTCATCGAAAGGATAAGGTATTCACTTCTCTCATGTAAGACCTCGATATACTCTTATGTGAGCTTTGCTTTCATCGTCTGTATATTCTATCTTGATAGGTTTAGCAGCCTTCTTTTCTCGTAACTTAGCAGCCTTGATTGTTTCACTCTTTACTACCTCAAGTCTTGCGTCTTTAGTAGACGAAACCACGCTTATATATATAACTCAATTAGTAGGTTTTATTCTATTCTTTCTAGAGATTAACCTGTAAGAACTATAACCGTACTCCTTGACTAATTGACAAGAAGCACATTTATATTTAGGTTTGAATAGGCTCTTTATATATTCAATCATTATAACTTAATTACGTATTAAATATCAATTACCATTGTTTTTTTTATTTATTATCGGACACTTTAAATTCTTTTAATGTAGTTAGGTATCATCAACCAAGATTACTCATAGGGTAATGAATAAGATTTCAGCTTCTTCACATTGATTGAACACAAGCGTCTATAAGTATTTTTCTGTATACTTCTTCTTCTAATTCAAACACATCATTAATAACCTCAACCGCTGTAATAAACTTTGTTCAATGTCATGCCGGGCTTTCTCGGTGTCAAGGATGTAGATGATTCGCCACTTTTGATAAGTCCATACCAAACTCATCTCTAATATACTCTAAAGGTCTTTTAACCTTGTAAAAATATTTTGCGTCGAAACATTGTTCTAATGTAACTTTTAGTCTTTCAGTGTAAGCTTTAACGTAACCTATACCAGAACCATCAATAAATCATAGCTCTTCTTTGTGTGGTTGCTTCTTAGAAAGAACGTATTTAAGTAATTTATTAAAGTATTCTAAACACATATCATTTTGAACGAACACAGAAACCTCTCATCGTGATTCCATCTTAGAAACTTCTAGTACTGTTCTTCTTATCTCGTCTCCACATACTTCCTCAACTGGCATATACTTCTTCAATATTTCAATAGTTGTTTCTTGTCGTCATACTTGTTTAGCGTCTTCGTTTAATTGAATAGCTTCTTGCACTTGTAGAGCCATGTTTTCTTCACTAAGGTCTGGTGCTGGTACTGCATGAGCTGTTGTTGATTCTCTCTTTTCAACTGTCATTTCTGGTAGTTTTACGTTAGTCATGATATATTTAATAAGGTTTTAAAACTTTGAATAGGTGCGATTACATCTTATAACAAACTTATCTAGTCGCTCAATGTCAGGTTTATTCGATACTTTTATTTTAGAGAATTTTTCTTTTATTTCCATATAGGCTTTGTATCATTCATCAAGCCTTTCGTTACCTCCTTTAAGTGAAAGTATTAAATCTTTATAATCTGTTTTAATAGGATAAGATATGTTTCCTTGTAGTATTTGCTCTTGCTCTATCATGTCACTAATTGCGTAGTATACATACTTAGCGTTGTGATGCTTATTATTGTTTCTTTTGCTTTGGTTTACTTTTCTATCACAATACTTTATAGTTCACTTAACTAGATTTTGATTTAATAACTTATCCCTATTATCTATAAGCTCTTCCCCTTCTTTAGTAACCATCTTAAACTCATTGCTATACAGGCAAGCGTTCAATAAGGGGCTACTATTATCTCATCTTAGTATTTGTCTTATTGCGTAACTTAACTCTCGTCAGTCATAGTCATAGAGTAAGTGTTCTGGTCTTCGTTCGTAACTGTTCTTAGGGAATATTCAAAGCCTTTTAGGGTCAACACAAAAAGCTCTGACATCAATATCACTATTGATAATTCAGAGCTTTACACTACTTCAAACTGTTGCTTCAAATAGCGGTATCATGTTATTTAAGTGTTTCAATAAACTCAAGCAATCTAATTATAGTTTCTTTCTTTTTGTCTTTAGTTTTTGCTTCCATTCATAGAGATATTGCATAACTAACTACAGCCTTTTCTTTCATTCTTTTTAGTTCTGCTTCAGTTAGGTATGTTGGTTCTGCTTCCTCCTCTTGTTCTATTTCTTCCATTTCTTCTTCATCTTTCTTTTCTTGTGCTTTTAATTCATCTTCACTTGCTTTTTGTTCTGACTCTAAAGCTTCTTGCTCTTTCTTTATTTCTTCTTCTACTGCATTTTCTAATACACTCTCAGCTTCATCTATTTTGCTCTCAAACTTCTCATTGATTTCTTTTTGTTCTTTTTCGTCTTTAGCAGAAGTATAAGCTTCATTATATTCTTCCATTACCTTATTGAATCATTCAATTATTTCTTCCATTGTATCATTAATTATTAATTAAAGTTTTGTCGTGCTGGTCATGTATTATATGGTGCTACAGTTACTGGGTCAGTTCAAGAGAAACTTCTTCTACCCATACCGTACAATCAACTCTTAGTACCAGCAGTAAATGTTCAATACATGTAATAGTAAGCATCAAATGTAGAGTAATATAAGTTTGCATCTCATGTAGCAGTACCTCTTACTATCGATTGTCATCTTGCACTAACTGCATAGTATCTCATTCTGTTAGAACAGTTGAAGTGATCTAAGTAACCTCTAGCAGTAGCTGAACAATAGTACATAATAGATTGACCTGCGTTTGTTCCGTATATTCTTATATAAGAGTAACTATCTACTGTATTATAGTATAACCTTGCGTTAGTTGTATTACTTGTATAAATCTGTCAGAGACTATTAGCATTACAGTAATACATATAACAATCTACAGAACCTGTAGTTTGATATATTGAACCTCAACCACTAGCTGTTGAGTAATATACTCTACCTCAACTAGAGTCTCAATCAAATCTAATGTTAGACTGACTAGAAACTTCACATCTGTCAGCTCTATGAGTATTACCATTAGTTACTCTAATATAACCAAGTCAACCTATAGTGCTATAATTAGAAGTAAGGAATCAACCAGCAACTGAAGCTTGAACATATCAATATGAATTAATATTAGTATAACTAATGTCTATTCTAGCTCATGCAGCACATAAGAATCTTCAACCACCAGTAATTGTTGATCTATATATATAGATTCTTAAAGATCAGTTTGTTTGTACTGTTGCGTAATCAGAAATTGTTGAGTCAGTAATCGTAAGACTAGGTATGTTTTGCAGGCTAACCATGTACGCTCTATTTAATGTAGAATTTGATATTGTACCATTAGAACCTGTTGTATTGACTGTAGTAACGTATGAAGTAACATTACTAACATTAGTATTACCATTAGTCCAAGTAGTTGTTCATTCTATAGTTGAATATCTAATATATCAAGTACCTACTTGTCTATAAATAGTTGAGTTACCAAACACATTTTCATAGTTATCTCATGATATTAATGTTACGTCTGCATCTTGTCAAACAGTTGACTCACGAAGTATACCTCAACTCATTACGAAGTTTGATAGTTGTTCAAATTTAGAGTTAACAACTGTTCATCATGTCATTGTTACATTTCAATCTGTATTAACGAAATTGTTATCAAAGTTAGACACTCAAGAGAAAACAGAATTAGATAGGTTTCAGAATGTATTGCTATCAATATCTCATGTAGTGCTTGAAGTAATTGTAGCATCATTTTGCACTACATTATTTCTAAAGTCTCATGAATTTATTGTTGTGTTACTTGCTGCATAGAAGCTATTTCTTGCTACAGCGGTTCAACTAGATATAACCGTCGCATCAGTATGAACCTCATTAGTATCAAAGTTTCATGCGTTAATTGTTGTGTTAGAATTTGCTCTAAAGGTGTTGTTATCAACATCTCATGTAGTTGAGCTTATTACTGTTGCATCTCACTCAACTCTATTCTCCAAAAAGTCACCAGAATTAATAGTAGTATTACTTGAAGCTTCAAAATGATTTCTACTTGTGTTTCACGACGTAGCAACATTAGCATCAGTATCAACAACATTATTTGCAAAGTTACCAGTAGTATAATTTATGTTAGCTCTATTCATTACAGTATTACCATTCACAGCATTTATTCAGAAAGGGAAAGTAATTATTGAAGAGTTTGAAATCACTTTATTTTCTAGGTTGTCAGTAACTTCTAATACATCATCTAGGTCAATATCATAAGTACCATTCCAAGCAGTATTATCATGACTTGTTGTGATACCTGCTTGCATACTAAGTGTGCTTTCATCTACTGCATGAAGTATTATAGATTCAGCAGTAAGTGTTCATTGTGCGTTTGGGTTATTTATTACATAATGACAATTTTTATCAAGAGATCATGAGTTCCTTAACCCTATTAATGCTGCTCTAGTCATAGGTCAAGGACAAGTTGTTCATCATACAGGCACTTGAACCCATTGATCTGTTTCGCTATCGTATTTCCACATTTCAGTAGGAGTTCAAGTAGACGTTCAATCACTAGTTACTATATAAGTATCGTTATCATCTCATGAAATAACAGGTGGTGTAATAGTACCAAATGTTATTTCAGAGGAATTTACAGAAGAGTTTGACATGGTTTATATATTTTCCCAAATTAAATCGTAGTCAGTATTTGCGTTTCATCATCTGAATCTCATTGTAGAGACATCAATATTATCTCAAACTCATCATCGTGTTCTAGTTCAGTTTCTATTTATTCTTAATGGGTATGAACCTCATGAATTAAAGCTTACTTCAACATATGTTCATGATTCTTTTGTTACCGTTATACTTCTTACTGTAGAAACAGGTGGTGTGGTAACAGTTGTTCACGCAATAGATATTCATCAAGGAGTTACAGTTAGTTTTTGTTCTTCTGTTCTAATAACAGCACTTTCATTCAAGCTAACTCTTATAGAAGCTCATTCTTGTGTGTTACTATCTCCAGCGTAGTATGTGTTTTGTCACATAGATATTTTTACAGGCAGGTTTTCTCATGCAGGTACAGCTATAGGCATAGCTTCTATATCTTTAGTATATCATGCTTGTGCTAAATCAAATGCACTATCATCTTGACCGTATCATCATTGAGCAGATGAGTTACCTTCATAATCTACAATGGATACAGTAGGTAATGTTATTTGCATTTGACCTTCTACAGGTACTATAGCACTTTCTGGAAACCAAACCTTCGTAACACTTGCTCAATCTCAATTTCATTGTGTTCAGTAATTTCAACCATTAGGTCAGTTATATACTCAATTACCAGCGTAATATGTTGCTTGTTCTCATTGAATATGTACAGGTGGTATATATCATTCTGGGAAAGCCATAGGTAAAGCTTCTATGTCTGTATCATAGCTACTGTTTTCATTCCAATTAGTAACGGTTGTAGTAGGTATCTTTATATCTAAACCATCTGAATCGCAAGGCTCAAGAATCTGTCAAGCTACAAGTAATGGTTGGTCTTGCTCAAAGTCAGAATCTTCAATATCTCTTGGTTTCCAGTAATCGTCACCATTCAACATTACTCATCTTATCCAGTAAGAAACAATATTACCAGTTACATCTTTGACACAGTATTCGTATGTATTTACAGGTATTAAATTTGACATTATTTAGCATTAAAACTATAAAAGTACGCCCTTGATAAGCGATTAGATAATATAAGTAACACAAACAATAGAATTAGCTCAAGCTGTAACTACAGCATCACCATTTTCAAAGAAACATTCTCATTTGTCAGCGTCCATTTTAATTCATTTACATGCACATACAGCGTCTACAGTAGTTGTAGCACCATCATAAGCGATTGTGAAACCTTCACCAGCTTCAGTAGAATCTAGGTTAACCGATTCTATTGTGTAATGTCTTACTCCACTTGGAATAGTAACAGTACCAGCAGCAGTAGGTCATGATGTTGTAATAACACCGTCAACGAATACTTTTTCTTCTGGACATTCACCTACAAGTGCAGGGTCTGTAACTACGTAAGCAGTAACACCATCAAGAAGCGTATCAACTACGATAGCTGCGATAGTACCAGTAGTTCAATCTACAGATACAGCAAACCATCTAAGGAATTCAGTTTTAGAAACAACATTTCCAGAAGCATCAAGTACTCTTTCACATAATTTCATTTTTTCTACATCAATATCACAATCAACCAATACTTCTGTTGCTCATAATACAGGAAGTGCAGCAGCATCAGCGTACTTAGTTAGTTCGCCGTTTGCATCTACTAGGTTGCAGTCCATATAGAAGAACTCACCAGTAGCACTAGCCCATAGTTGATATTTACCAGTCTCAAGACCTGTAGCAGTATCAAGCACTTTGTAACATTTCATAGTTGTGAAGTCTGTTTTAGCCATTGTCGTTTAAATAATTTATAAAGATTAGTTTCGTAATTCAATGTATACATTGGCAGAAGCTGCGACTCCTACTACATTTACTCCTTCAATAGAAGCACAATTCAATTCAATTTTTCTATCACATCAAGGACGTACTTTTATGGTCTTATTACCTGTAATGTCTGCACCTACTAGAGTAACCGTAATTGGCAATCAATTTGCGTCTTGTACAGTATCTTCATTATATTCTATATAGATACATCTACTTACTCAACTAGCGGTCAAACTACCATCAGCAGTAAGCTCGAAACTATCATAATTACTATCGCAAATATCGTCACAGCTTCATAGGTTTGCTTCATTGGGTGTTTGTTCCACTCGTGTTATAAACTCGTAGTATTTCTTTTCTACTACTCATACTCAAGGCTGTTTAATGACACATTGATGATACTTAACTTTTGTAGTAAGATCACAAACTAATTGGTGATGGAAAGAACCTTCTATACATAATGCAACGTCTCATGTTGGTGTATAGTCAGCTCATGTAAGATCAATAGTCTTTACACCTACTACTTCTCACTCTTGATCGAATTGTGGTACGTTATAGAAGTAAGTTATAGATCAATCGGCTTGAGTATCACAGAATAATTGTATTTCTGAATCAATAGGAGTTTCAAGTAATGGGTCATCTTTTGTTGCTAGTCAACATTGTAGAAGTTCTTGAAACTGTTCTAATGTAATAGTACATGTTTCTCATACCGCTATCTCTAGTTCAGTACCATTATCTAACGCTATTCATATTGGCTCTGCATTTGTATTAGTGTAATTTATTCAACACATTATTCGATATACTTAGAAATAAATTTGCTTGCTATTTTCTTTACTGCGTTTATTGCTATTGAGTAGTTCATTCATAGTATTCATGCTATTCAGTACATAACACTCTCATGCTTATGTATTCGATCAAACGGTGCTATCATATCTACTAAATGTGCAGCATATCAACCAATAAATATTCATGTGATAAACTCTAAAGCGTTTAACTTCTGTCACTTATTTATCTTAATTACTCCGTTGGCGAATCCTCAGATACATCAGAAGACTGCGATCAAGAAGTGTCTGTCTGTCAAGAGTTCTGTCATTCTCATCAATAGGTGTAAACAATAATCATTCAAACGGTAACGAAATAGTATAGTAGTATTCAAATATAGTTCTCACCGTTTTGTGAATACCCTATAGTAAGAAATAATCACATATGAGCCATAAGAACCATGAACAGCCCTCATAGCTGTCTATCTGTATAAGTCTTTTTAGAAAGACATGCTTTTATTTTTGTTAGTAATTCCATTATCGTTTGAACGATTAAATAATTAAAGTCAGTCAATTTTTGTGTCAGCCTTAACACGTCCATATATAGAACCAAGACCTCATAGTGTAGATACAGTACCGAATACCATCAATAGAACATCAATGATTTGTGGTAAGCTAGTCATGATTTCTGTTCACATAGCTTCATCAAGATAACCTAGTGATACTAGCAACATTACTACACCATTTACAGTAGTAAGTAATCATGCAATAATAGTCTTTGATTGTAGTGCTTTTTTAGTTTCCATTGTTGTTTATAAATTATAAAAGTCTATTCAAATACGAATAAATCACCTCAATATATATGAGAGAATAATTCATATGCTCTTGTTCATAATTCTTTCATGGCGTCAGCTGAATAATGCTTAGTATCAGTTCTATATAGATCATCAGAATCTATTAAGAAAGCATTGTCATCATCTGCAATAAAATGCAGTATTTGATGTTTAACTAATTCTGTTAATGGGTGTTCCGTATTACTCAAAGTAGTATTCATTCAAACTATGGCTATAGGGCAATCAGCATTATTCATTGCTCATCTAACAAGAACCATAAGGTTTTTAAGATTAAATGAATACTTACTAGCCCAAACACTAAATTTAGCATCCTGTTCTCATTGTAGCCACATAATACCCTTTCGTACTGGAGTATCTCATTGAGCAATTATGTAGTTGTTTACATTAGTTATTCTAGCAGGCAATGTAACACTATACTCATTACTTTGAACATTGAAGTCATTAGTAAATGCGTTACCATTGTATCATAATCATTTTCAAGTAGATGCAAATTTGTGTATTTTTCATGACTCTCAATTAGCATTCATTTCTGTTGCAAATTGCATCTCTATTCAAAATCAACTTCAAACTCATTGATTGTTAGCTGTTTCTAGAGATAATGGTGATGTACCATTAGTATTAAATATCTCCCAATTAGGTACAGGCATAGGTCAATCAAAAGCGTCTACAGTTTGTCATAGAGCGTTACTTTGTCATGCCACTAGGTATAAGTTTACGTCAGCCATTATGATTTAATTTTAAGATTAAAGCCTCATGCAGAATCAGATTCTGCATAAACAGATCATGTAACTAGTCCATTAGCTCATGCGTCTGCGTCATTAGTATATATATGTCATTCACTTATTACGTCAGAAAAAAGTCCTTCTAACATAGTTACAACTAATCCATTAGAATCAACTCATATAGATTTAGCTCAAGCCGTTCATGCAGTAGTAGAAGTTAATTCTGTTATTACTACTCATGAATATCATGGAACTCATGTATCAAATATAAAATCTTCGTCATTAGACTTAGCATAGAATTTAACTCATTTACCTGTAGGTGAAACTCAATTAGCCGTTATTGTACCTATAAATACTCATCAATTATCTCTATTAATTTGGAAAGGTCTATCAATGAATGCTCAAGTATCGCTACTTCTAGCTATATAGTAGTTACCGTCTGTTGTAGTTAATCTTATTCATGTAGTTCGTCTAGTCGATCAACCGCTAGAATAATTTATAAAGTTCTTCGTGCTGTTTGCTGTTCAAACATAATCCATCCTAATACCATTAGGTAGTATTTGCGTATCAATAGCTGTTGTACCACTACCTCTATATATAAGAGTTTTTCAATCTCAATCTATTTCAGTATTTTTATGTAGTATTCAACCGAGTTCAATATTACCGTCTGTTCAAACAGAAAGACCATTATCTACTATATCTTCCAAATTAATTATAGGGTTTCTAGGGTCTGTATTATCTACAGCAGTACCAGTAATAGTTTCCACATCATCGTCTGCATGATTGGATCAAGCTAACTCAGCAAGTGCTCATTCAACATCGGTAGAAGTAAAATTGCCACCAGCATCTAATATAGTATTAGATCATGCTCTTGTATCTATAGTGACAGCTGTTCAAGCTCAATCAGTGTATGTATAAGTTCAATTTCAGTTGTCAGCCATAGATCATCCTTCCTTGAAAGAGAATGTATTTCAGTTTCAATCATCATATGTGAATGTTCAGTTTCAATTATCAACTAATGAATTTGAATTACCTCATGCCGTAACACACCATTGTATAAATTCTTTCATAGTAGCAGGACATCGTGAACCATCGTCACAAGTACTAACTATATCACTGTATTGTTGATCATTTAAGTTAGCGTAATCTCAAGGTGCTATACTTAAAGGTTCATACAGTACTCATGATTTATCTCTTCATCAATCGATTTCAAGATTTTTAGTAACTGGATTACCATTGGCATCAGTCGCTTTGTATAAGATTATCATATTATAATAGGGTTATGTAAAACAGGGTTAAGTTATTATGAGTCGTTCTACTCTAATTATTCATTGAGTAGTTGCAGGAGGTCAAGCATTTAAAAATACAAAATCATATCATATACATACTTCTCAAGCAGCATTTAGAGTTAAAGTATTTATAGTAAGTTCTATTCATGTTTTATTCAAAACCATCGGTAAAGACGTAGGTGCTGAATTTGGATAAACAGGTAATGAAGGATTAACTAATAAGTCTTCATCATCAACAGTTCAAACCCATATACTTGCATCTCAATTGAAATTTCATTTTATATACATGGTCTGAGATTTTGAATCTGGGTTGTATGCAGTACTTCATGACCATCATGTTATTACTCATTCAAAACACTTAACTTCTGGACAACCAAAAGTAGTTCAAGTTGGTATTTTAAACTCTAATCATGTTCATTCAGTAAGTTGAATATTATCTGTTTGGTCTATTCTAATATGGTTTTTACCATAAATATCTTTAGCGTCTTTTGCTGATATTGCTTTTGTTGCGTCAGTTCAAGTTTTAGCTTCAGTAGTTGTTGCAATTGTTGCAACTTGTGTTATGTCTGTTTCTAGTGTAGTTATTCTTGTTTCATGATCTGTAAGGGTTGCATTTATTGTTGCAAACGTAGTAGAAAGAACTTTATCTATAATCTCAGATGATATAGTAAAGTATTCTCTCTTATCTCATGTTGTTCAGCTCCATAATGGAACATGATACGGATAGTTTCAAAGGTCAGTTTCAGATACTGTTATAATTTCAGCTACTCATAAACCTAATGGCGTATCAAGATTGTTTGCATCACAATTATAGTTTTCATTTGTAACTGCATCACTTGGTAAGTTTAATATCAAACAATCACCAGCAGTAACATTTATAGTCATAGTTCATGTAGCTATTACAGGAACGCTATATGTTATAGCTTCAGTAGTTCATGTTGCTGTTGTAGTCACTTGTATTGTTGCTCAACCACTTTGTAATATTCAAGTATTTGAGTCATAAGCGAATTCATTTAAGTAGTCACACCATACTCATGAACCACTACTCAAAGCGTCTACCATTACAGAATAATCAGACGCACAAAGTTGTATACAGTTGTTGTTTAGAAGCGATGCTCTTATTTCCATAGCGTTTCTAATATTAAATATTAAAGTTATAATCATTTTTTTAAATTGTGCCTTACGAGTTTCAGAATATATTTTTAATCAAAGTAGATCTATTGACATAATTAACAGATGAGTTACTTAATGTTATTCTGTTAAATCTTGTTAGGTTCTTATACGTAATCTTATTCTCAACTACTGTCACTACATAACTTCAATTATACTTATTCTTCCAGTTACTAATCTTAACTACTATTTTATCTCATAATCAAGCGTCAATATTCTTATCTACTCATGCTGTTATTACAGTTGTGTTATTATTTAGTCTTGCAAGCTCGTCTCTTGATTCTTCTCTTAATTCTGAAAAGCTAAGTGCCGTATCAAATAACTTATACTTAATTCAAAACACATCTCATGAGCTAGTTCTCTTTGTTGTGTCTCATTGACTATCTCTTCACAGTAATGCACTAACCTTTGATACTTTTGTATATACTTTTATACTTGAGACCGTATTAGTTCATCTATTCTTGTCATCATACTCTACTGAGAAGTAATCATTGTTACTTTGTGTTCTGTCTTTTCACACACACTCTTTGAAAGCTATTACCTTAGTATTTGTTCAGTTAGATCATTTAACGAGCGTTACGCACCAATAGAGTTCTGTTTGTTCAGATATTTCATTGAGTATTGTGTATATGCTAGTCCCTCTATCGTAATTAATAATGATGTTTGTATTTACTGGTGTTGTATATGCTCGATTATCTCAACAGTCGTTCATTCACTCTACTATATCTCAAAGCGATATTCTCATAGGTCATTTATTTTCTAATGGGGTTAGTATTTCCTTGTCTTCTAATAATGCTTCAAATCAACAGATAGTAACCTTAGAGAATTTAGACTTCGTATCGTCTTCAATAGACTTGATATATCAATCTAGTATTTGAGTATCATATCAATCACAATCTTCTTGAGATAGAGTTACTCTTTTACCCTCAATAAGGTAATCATCGCATACAACTTGTACTACTGAGTAATCATAGCTGTTTATGTATTGGTATATATCAAACTCTTTTCCTATTTCATAATCATTAATGTGGTTACACGAATCTAATCAATCATATATTTTCAGCTTCAATTTATTTATATTATACATATGTATCAAACCATTCAAAACAAACCTCTCATCAACCAATTCATGTTACTAGTATTTCATTGTCTCATCAATCTAGTGTGATATATGAACCTCTAGTAATAGATGACTTAACATTGTTACCATTAGACATAGCCGTGTATCAATTCTCATTTGGTGTAATCTCTAATCATGTATGAGTTCATTCAACATTTACACTATCACCATTAGTTAGATTCTTAATGTATAGGTTAGTAACAGATCATGCTATCTTAATATTCACTTTCGCTTTACCTTTTCATTCATTCTTTAGTACGCACTCTATACCAATATCTTTCAACTTATCATACATCAATACTTCGTCTCTTGCTGGTCTACATTCTTTTCAATGTATCGTTTGTTGTTTGAAGTTCTTTGAGATATTGTCTCTTGTAAGAGTCCTCTTAGCCACGTTACCACAGAAAGGATATATCACACACTTTTGCTCATGACAGTCACCATAGTAATATGGGAACACCACAAAGTCAGCTTTGAAATAAACGCAACATAGTTTAGTATCTAATTCACATTCAAAGTTCGTAGGGTATCACTTCATTGTATATGTCTTACCATAATTTTGATTAGGGTGAGGTATCTTAACCTTATCTCAACTATCACATTGCTCTTGGCATTTAGTTACATAATCGTTGTCTGAGTAGTCATTAAACCTTAACGTAAATGGCGTAGAACATCATGGATTAGGTGAAAGGGTCATTGATGCCCTTAGTCTGTCAAACTTCTCTTGTAGCATTACATATTCTAATTGTTTCTCGTCTCTACAGTTCTGTATAACTCACTCAAGCCTTATGGTCTTAGGTCAGTAAGTAGGTCATGACATACATATGTCGTTTCTGTTAGAAAGCTCTTCTACAAAGACATTAATCTTGTCTTTAATCTGTGCAGGTTTCGTTAGGTTCGTTCCTGTAGTATCAAACATATCATGAGCAAGATTCACTCATCAACATGGTCAGCATATTACTCGTCTGTTTGTTAGCATTATTGTGTTCTTGATAAAGTAATAAGTTGTTCTATTAGATCTTCTGGACTGTCTGCTGAAAGGTTTAGACTTCCAATACTTATTTGACTATTGTTGTTTACGTCTCAAGCACCATTAGCAGTATTTGGAACTCATCATAGAGATCTTAATGACTGTATAGCATCAGCTTCTTCTTTGTATAGTTTAATTCTTTTTGCTACGTTTTCAGATAAGTTATTAGTTATATTGTTTTCAACGATTCTTCTCTTCTCTTCAATTTCTTCTATAGCTAATTGTTGGAAGTCTATTTCGGCTTGAGTTATATCTCTACGTTGTTGTGCTATAGCTTTTTCGCTTTCTAATTTATTCAATTCAATATCTCTTTCAGCTTCTGCTAGACTTATCAACTCTTCTTTCTTAGCTAGAATCTTTTCTGTCTCACTTAGATTATTGAAGTCAGTTGCACCTTGTCTTTCTTGTGCCGTAGTAAGTGATTCAATTAGATCTAATTCGTCTTGTAGCGATTGTAGTTCTTCAGCATTATCATTTGTAACTCACTGTGATTGTATTGAGTCTATTTGATCCTTAACATCTAAGAATCTTGAAAGTATATCGTCTGCTGTTCATTCTGCAATCTCTCATATCTTCTCATCGAACTTAAGATTCACATCATTTATATTCTTCTCTATCTCTAGTAGAGCTTCGTTCTCTTTCTCAAGTTCTTTATTCAAGTCCTTGATTTTATCTTCCGCTTCTTCTACAGATTCCACAAATACTTTATCATAAACGAACTGTATATTTTCGGCTGTATTCTCTAGCTTCTCTTCCTGGTCTTTCCTTATATCTTCTGTTATCTTCTTTCTGAATTTTGCGTTATCTTCTAGTATCTTCTTTTCTGCTTTTGCATCAGCTTCTGCTTGTTTAGTTGAATTACTTTTACCACCTCATCAACCTCATCAAGTAGAATCATCAAGAGTTTCTTTCAAACCTTTTGCTTCATCTTCTAATCATTTAATCTTATTGCTTGCTATGTCGAATTTTACTTGATCTATGTCTGGTGCTATCGAGTTTTGGAATGCGGCCTCTAATTGTGCAGAAGCATTTATTCATCTATCAACAGCTGCATCAATAAAAGAAGTATCAATATCAAAAGCTTGTATCTTTTGTATTTTTCATATATTGAAATTACCAGAATCTATTTGTATATCTCATACTCAAGGAATTTTACTAATTGCTTTTAATAGAAGATTTATTCTACCAATAGTATTTTGTATAAAGGTATTAATAGGTCAACTAGCACCATTTAATGCCGATATAACACCATTAACTACGAGCACTCAAATATTACCTATTCATTTCCCTATATTAACTACTCATTGTATAACTGTTGATGCTATTATGTCTATTGCAGTAGCTACACCATTTAGAAATTGTTTAATCGTATTTGAAAACTCTGAAATTCTTAATACTACTCACAACAAAGCGTCACCAACTCTAGTTCTAAAGTTAGCTCGCCTGTTTTCTGCTAATGTTAATGCTGCATCGTTAGTACTTACTTGTGCTTTTACAGCTTCAATTAGTGCTCATTGAGAGTCAGCTAGTAAGTCAACAGATTCTTTGTACTTACCATTTTCTGTAGTTAGTAATGCAGTAGCTAAAGTAACAGCTTCTTTTCTACCTAATAACTCTTTTAAAGCACCAGTATCGTTATTTACTGCATCTCATACTGTTTCTAATACAGATATAAGCCCATCTTGTTCAATAGCTAGTTTTGCTGATTCAATACCTACTTCTTTATAAATATCTTTCAGCTTTTCAGACGGTGCAATAAGACCGAATATCAAACCTTCTAACTGAGTACCTACTTCACTTGCATTACCTGTAACACCTGTAGCAGTTGAGAATACACCGAATAACTCTTCTAGTGTAACTCATGCTTGTTTAGATACAGTAGCAAGACCTTGAATAGCGCTTGATACTTCACCTACTGTTGTTTGTCATAACTCATTAGTCTTGAAGAATAGATCTGCAACCCTTGTAGCTTCACTTACATCTAGTCAGTATCATTTAACAACTCAAATCAATCATTCAAAAGCTGTATTAACATCTGTACTAGCTCATACAGCAACTTGTGCTGATAGCTCTAATACTGCTGCTGCATCTTTGAAAGCAACTCATGCAGACACTATATTGAATCATGTTTCAATAAGTTCGTCGTTTGCTACTGGTAGAGTGCTTGATATATCTCTTATGGCTTGTCATAGTCATCATAATTCTTCACTTGATACTCTAGCTACCGTATTTATTCTTGCAAGTCACTTTTCAAACGCTCTAGCGTCACCTAGTCAACTACTAAAGAATCATATAACTTTTTGTACTGCGAATAGTCATGCAAACGCTGTAGCAATACTTGCTCACATAGCTTTAGCAGAATCACCTACTCATTTAAACAATCTTCTAAGTCTACTAGTAGCTGCATCTCATGTAGATCTTAAATTATTTAATGCACCTCTAGCATTACTAACAGCCTTTGATGCTTCGTTTACAGCTCTTTGTAGTTCATCAAAATTTCATCATGCTTTTCTTACTTGATTTAATTCTGTTCTTAATAGCTTTAAATTCTTTTGAGCACTCACTAAATTATCTTGACGCAACCTAAACTCTATAGGATCAATCTTCTTTCATGTATCACTAGCTAGTTTTGGTATTTGGTTTAAGTCATTAACCAATCAAGTTAAGTCACCATCTACCTCATATACAATCTTGTCAATTACTTCCATACTATTCTCATTTATAAAGTTTCACTAACTCTTGTAATTTATCCCATGTCTTCTTTCTTCATTTCTCTACCGTATCTATCTTCTTCATTTCTTGTTCGCTATCTATTGTTAGAGATGACAAGAGTTTTAGGTTCTCTTTCTTTCAATCATCTCACATAGCAAGGTTATCATTTCGTACGTGTCATTGTAATATTCGAGACATCTCACTTATACTCATTTTTTTCCAAAAGTCCTTATAAGTATTTCCACTCTTCTTCTCATATCGAGCAATAAAAGAACTCAAAGGTGAAACATTAGAATTTAAGTTATTGGCATCTGGTTTTTTCTTGAACGAATCATTATAATATACTTCGTCCATCATTTTTGCTCGTGCTCTGTAGTTACTTTGGAAAATTTTGTCTATTCCTTTACAAATCAGTGATACTCTACATACGTTAAGGAAGTTAAGTGGAGCATCTAGTAACATTAGTCAACTTAGACTATATGGTGGCTCTATACGCTTTTTTACAAACGATTTTACGTACGTTTTCAGCTTGTTTTCGTGTTCTCTTATGTTCTGTCGTAGTAAAACATCATATAATTTAGCGTAATCGTCCTCTTTGAAAAATAAACTAAAACTATCCCCATAAATAATTCTATGGAGATAGCTGGTAGTTGTTTTGTTTTTGTTGAACACTACTCTTTTTGCTACGTGTGTAGGTCAAGAATGTATAGCGTCGAATTTCATTTACTGTTTACAGTGAATAGTAAATTATTTTGTTTTCTTTTTTGTGTCTATCATTTCAGTTACAGCTTCTACTTTAAGTTCTGTAAGTGCAGCAGGAGTATTACCACCTTCAGTAAGAAGATCGTTTGGAGTCTTACCAGCTTTAGCAGCGATAATAGTTTCCATTCCAGCAGCATCTAAGATTTGTTCATAGAAACATCAACCTGTTGGTAGATCGAAAGTAAGTTCAGTATTTACGAACTCTTGTGTTCTACTAAATGAACTGTAGTCCTTAGCGATAGATGAACCTTCAGCGATGAATAGACCGTAATAGATCTTAGCTGATTTGTATGCACCTGTTTCTGGGTCACATTCAAATACGAACATATCGAAAGAAGGAAGAGTATTGGCTTTAATAATACCAGATCTTACGTATGAAGTAGTAGCTACATCATATTCGTATTTAGCGTTTGTTAGTGTAGAAATTACTTGTACTCTTTCAGCTAGTGAAGCGTCATCGTTACAGTTAAGTAGCGTAAGCGTGATTTCATTTGTAGAGATTCATTTTCTACAGATAACCCCAACACCACAAGCATCACTTTCGTTATCTACTACTGTAGAAGCAGGAGTGAAAGTATCTACTGGTCATTGGAATCTTCATAGTCTACATCGGTCTGTAGTACCTGTTGAGTTAGTATCACCTGTCAATTCAACAGTAATAACATTAGCAATAATGTCAGCAGCAGTTGCTTGAGCAGTAGGTTTACCACAGTTAGGTCTAATCATTACGATTGGTTGGTAGTCTACTCATTGGTCTTGTAAAGCCATAGTTTGTTTTAATTAAAATGTAAATTGTTGGTATTTCTTGAAGGTTACTAAGTAATCGAACTGCATACATATACTGTCTCCAATATACCTATCATTAATGATGCTTCATGTTCTTGCTATGTTATAGAAACAGAATCAATCACACTCTAATGCTCATTGCTCTAGTTCTGTTATACCTAGTATTTCTGATTTAGTTTTTGTTTGTAAACAATTATATATTAGGTTGTATCACTCAGTAAGCTCAGTACTCATTGTGTCACATTCAGGGTCTCACACTATTGTAAAGTGTACCCTTGTTGTTAGATAGCAATCGTTTGTGGTATCTTGAATATTATTTCATGATCTAATTATTAAACGCTTACCACTATCATTAGGCTTCAATGGGTTACTAGCATATATTCAAGCATCAAAGTAATCTTTTATAGATTGTTTCTTCTTTAATGTCTTTGCTATTATCCTAGAGTCAGCGAAGTTTACTACGGACATTTTGTTGTATTGATTGTCTTACTAAAGCTCTACTCTCATCTATTGCTTGCTGTACCATTCTTGCTCATCTGAGTCATTTGTACTCTCATGTTACTCTATAGACTTCGTCGTATTTATGGTAGAATTTAGCTCTACTTGTACCTAGTTCTACATATCAGAAATAAGGGGCAGTATTGGATATAAGAGTCTTGTATATGTTCCCAGATTGTTGTGACTCTGTAGTGTATGAGTTTATTAAGACCTCTTCATCTATAGGAGATAATTCCTTAGCTCTTTCGATTATTATGTTCTTTACTCAGTCACTAACGCCTTTAACTAATCATTCCCTAAAGGATTGGGCTATTCTTGCAGGACTCTTGTTGAATCTAAACTTACCCATTTACATCTGATAAGTATAACTCAGTATTGTCTATTATCATCACTTTGTGATAGTCGAAGTCGTATAACTTATACTTACCACAACTTTGACCATTCACATCAAAGAGTTCAACGATAGCACTTACTCATTTAGTTAGTGGCACGTTTTGTCTTATCATGATGTGTTGCTTTATATCTACATCGTACTTCGACTTTTCGTTGTGTCAGTAGTTTGATGATTTAGAACAACAGTAGTAATCATATGTACCTAGTATATTCTTGGTTGTTACGTCTCAGCAAGTAGCTTCATCGTACGTACAAGTTGTTACCGTTATAGTAGCTTTTCATTGCGTGAAGCAATCATACAATCACATTAGACAACACAGGTTATATCTGAACTAAAATACTTCATTTCAATACCAGTTATTAGGCTTGAAGTAGAACTTGTTTCTTCACAGCAGAAAGTAATTGTTTCACATCATGCTTTTATACTCTTAACAGTAAGACCGTCCTTTTGTGAGTTCTTAGAGTCTATCATCATCTTAGAGAATAGAACTAAGTCACTTACATCTGATCGTCAACCTACGTACTCGATATTGATATGACAATAACAATCTTGAATACATTTTCATGATTTAACGTAGATAGTATTTCAATCTACTTTAACACTTCATGGAGCTGTACCGTTTATAGAAATTACTTCTTTTACAGGCATAGGCATAGTGATACAGTATAAGCACTTATCACAGTCATATGTCCAGTCACACTCTTTAGCAGAAAATGATTTAGTAATATCGTTACCGTCAGTATCTTGAATACAAGGGTTTCATCATATAGCACTTACTAGTTGAGAGTTTACAGCATTGATATATAATTCAATTAAACAATCCTCTGCTGACCCATCTACTAGAGTGAGTCAACATAGCTTAGTGTATAAATCTTTTGTTATTAAGCTCATTTACGAGGATTGAATAGAATTAAATTATTTAGTTTTCTTAACGTCTACTTTAAGTTCAGCTTTAGGAGCTTCTACTTTAAGTTCAGTTAATGGATTAGTTGCACCGTCGAATTGTACACAGTTAGCAGCAGTAACATCTAATTGAGCTACTTGAGCACCGTCAGCTTTAGGGGCAAACTTAGGAGCATCTACAATAAGAGCACATACAGCTGGTTTGTCGTTTAGTTCTGAGTCATTAAGACCGAAAGCAAACGCACCACCAATTTCTGCATTAGTTCCTTTAACAGAAGCGTCAGTTGTTGATTGTGTTTCACATGGGTAACCGATGTATAGTCTTTCAAAGTTTACAGCTAGGAACATAGCGTGTGTGTTTTGTGCAGGGTCTGAATTAATCATACCAGCAGCATCTACCAAGTTAGGGAAATGCTTGATGTTCAAGATTGGTACTCCTTTCCAGATGTATGGAATTTGTACTACTTCACCATTAATAGCGATTGAGTATTGGTTACATTTAATACAGTCAAGTCCGTCAAATAGTTCTTCACCAGAATCGTTAGTAATAATAGCAACACTGTTTCTACTGTTACATACAACTGATCTAATAAGTGCGTTAAGATCTGTTTCTTGTAGTGTAGCACCACCGTCTAATACAGTTCTTGTAGCTCTTACGTAATCACCAGCTTTGTTACAATATGTAGGTCATTTTACAGCATTAGCAATAAGACCTTGGAATGCGTTTTTAGTAACAGCAGGGTTTACTGAAGTAGTAACACCTTTGTTAACTCTTCTAGGGAATTGTAGGTAGAAGTTGTTTCTATCTGCATCTCTTACGTCGTTCCAATCAGCAACAGCATATGGATCTTGTCCAGCATGATTTATATTTAGTACTGTATCTCTATCTGATCTCAAGATTGAGTGAATTACAGTAGATACCATGTTTGTTGTAAGTGATTCAATAGCCATAGCAACTAAGTCCATAGTTGTAAGACATTGAGCCATCTTGTTAATGAAACATGATCCGTAAAGACATTCATATACAATTCTAATTTTGTTTGAAGCTTTACCGATAGGTGAACATAGGTCGCTTGCATCACATTCAGTATCGAATACTAGATCTGTAATGTTATCAAGAAGCCCTTGTGCATCCCAGATAGTTTTTTCCCAAGACTTAGCGTTTTGGAATTCACCTTTAGAGATAAGGTTTTCTAGTGGTATTCTTCATAGGAATTCATCAGATAAACATCTTTCAGCCATGATGATAGAAATAATAGATGTTTGATCTACTAGTTTCATACCAGCACCTTCTTTAATAGAAAGTCCATTCTTTTGCATGATAGCTTCTAAGTTTTCTAATTTCTTAGTAACAAAGTTCTTCATAGCGTCTTCTACTACAGAAGGGTCTCTTTTAAGTTCTGATTTAAGGAAAGTGTTATTGAAAGAAGCGTTTGATACACCTTTAACAATAGTATTAACCATCTTTTGACCAGTAAGACCTAGCTCAACAGTATTAGTTTCAACTACAGGAGCTTCAACAACAGGTGTTTCTACTTCTACAGTTTCTTCTTCTTCAACTCAAGCAGCAGCATTAAGAGCAGCGTCGATTTTAGCTTGTCTGTCAGCTTGTTCAGCAGCTCTGTTTTCTTCGATTGCTTTAGCAGTTGCTTCAGCTTTAGAGTTAGTGTCTGCAATAAGTTGTTCAAAGTTTTCTTTCTTAGCTACTAGTCCGTTTAATTCTTCTACCTTAGTAGTATCACCAGCTTCAACTAGAGCGTTAACTTCAACGATTTGAGCTTCTACAGCTTCAAGACCGTTTTTAAATGTGATTAGTAAATCCATTTTAAATTAAATAATAATAAATAAATGTAGACTATCTATTCTTAAATAGACTATCTACTTGTTCTGAGAACTCATTAGTTTGAGTCTGTAGAGTAACATACTTTTCACCGTTTTTAAGTGATAGCTTGTTAAGTTTTCTGCTAATTGATTTCATGTCTGTATCGTAACCAACAACTAAGTTTACAGCTTTTATAGCTAGATCAACTACGTTGTTATGTTCACAAGACATTGCTTCGTTAGCTTTAATAAGACTTTCTAATCTATCAATACTATTTGAATGTGTTTCAAGAGTGTTGATTAATGTTTCAGTCTTGTTAGTTAATAAATCATTAGTTTGTGAGAGTTCTTCGTTCTTACTAATAAGAGCTTGGTTCTCTTGTACTTTAACAGCCACTTCCTTCTTTGCATTTTCCAGCAATTCATTGAAGTTTGTTTCCATGTCTGCAACTCTAGTATCGAAAGAATTTTTCATCTCTGTAATACTTTGTGTTACTTCTACGGATAGAGCGTTTTTCATCTCTTCTATGTCTTGGTGTGTTTCAACCTCAGCATATTCTTCTACCGTACTTTCTACCGTACTTTCTTCTTGCACCTCTTTTGCAGGTTCTTGAGAACATTCTCATTCCTTACATGAAGTACAGTCATCACAATCGTTTGTTTCTACTTCCACTACAGTTTCTTCCTCTTTAGTAGCTCAATTCTCCTTTATTTCCTTTAGCAAATTAACGATCTCTTCGTCTTCACTTACCTTGCTTAACATTCATAACCTTGAAGCATTTAACTTGTTTTCTAGGATTTTACCCTTGATAAGTTCTGTGCTAAATAAGTCTTTTGTTTTGAATACAGAACTAAGACACACATCAACTGTAGCGTTGTTTTTATCTTGAACTAATGCTCAAGGGTTACTTGCTATATCTACGAATGACAAGTGGAACATGTCAGCCTTAGTAACTATGTAAGTGAATGAGTTATCCATACCGAAGAAAATATCGAATGCTTTATCTTCTCAATACTCTTCTACTATTTCGTTAATGGTGTATACTTTACCCGTAGCGTCGTTTCTGAATCAGTCATCTAATGTTATATGTGCAGTAGATACTTGTTCGTACATACCAGCTTGTATTTGTTTAGCTCTTGATGGGTGTTCGTCTACTAGCATATTAATGTCTACGTAGAAAGTCATCATAGTATCTCAGTTTTCATTATGGAACTTAGAGATAGGTTTACCAATGATACCAAACTTGTTAGCATCATGATCTAATGTTATGTAAGGCACGTTATTGAATACCCACCCTTTTTGATCTATCACGTATCAGTTTCTTGATTTAGTTCAAGGTGTGAAGTTTTGACTAGCAACAACCTCAAATAACATAATGTTAGAACCTGTAGGTATATCAGCCTTTTTAATGAAGTTCTTTACACCTTTACCTCTCTTGAAGAACCTCTTAGAGTTTTCATCTAGTTTATTTGAATCATAGTTTTCAACACTATGAGATCAAGCAACAGATGAACGGTTAAAGAATCAGTTTTGATTTACATACTTCTTCACGTCTTTCTTTGATAGTTTTTGGTAGTCTTCAAATAACATTGTGTGCTATAAATAATAAATTTATTCTATTTCAGTAGGGACTTCTAGTGATTCTCTACCTATCATTTCACGATACTCGTCTAACGTAATCAATCATAGTTTCACTTCTTCTCTCGCTTCCTCTAAGTCTATTTCTTGTTTCTTCTCAGATCTATATTCATAGTTTGCTAGTTCTGGATACCTAAGAATATAATCAAATTTCTGAATAAAGTTATTCGTAGTGTTATCCTTCAGCTCTCTAGCCTTTGCACCTCTTGTAACTTCGTATATCTTTCTTAGTTCTTTGTACTTAGAGTAACCTCATACCTTACTTGATTGTCAGAGTAATTCAGCAGGAACACCAAACGCTTTAAGCATTCATGTCTCTATAGCTGTACGTTGTTCTTCGTCTACTCATCTGTTAGGGTCAATAGGTGGGAATTTAACGTCTGCAACATTACCAGTAGCTAAAGACTTACCAGAATTCTCAGGTCATCTTAGGTTCTCCATGAACTTACTTACTGTCTGTCTCATTTGTTCAGGAGTTTGTCATGCTTCTTTAGCACTCTTTAGTAGATATATGATTCATGGTATACCGTTGTTTTCTAGGTAATGGAGATACATATTAGACATAGTAGCATCTATCAAGTATCTATCGAATATAGTTTTTATAGTAGATGTACCACAATTACCGTTACCAGTCATTGCAGATTTATATATAGTTCTTTGTCGGAAATTGTTTTCGTTATAGAAGTCGATAATCTTTCTACCGTCTCAATCAATAGCACCACATACTAACTTATCGTTTCTACATGTGATTAGTCTTGAGTCTATTATTCAAATCTTAGATACCTTCATTGATTCATCGAACCAAGGGTATGTAATTACTTCTCATAGTTTGTGTTTCTCAGCGTTGAATTTATATGAATGATTCCACATACTAGGAACATCATTCAATCAACCAATAGTCAATAGTTCTTTCGTATAGTCGTATAGTTCTGGTATACTTTCTTCTTCTACACGTTCGTCTCTTAGGTAGAGTCAGAATCATCAAGGTGTTGTGTAATCAGTTTCTGTTTCTATAGCACCTTGCACACATGGGTTACAATCTATAACTGTACCATAAAGATCTGTTCTTCATGTTTCATACTCTTTTTTGTTCTTCTTGTTCTTGAAAAAAAGCCCACCACTACGTGATATACCTGTATTAATCTCAAGGTTCTTATTGTTTGGCATAGGTTCAATAACGATCTAATAACATGCTATTAAACCATTTATAACTTTTTTTAAAAATAGTGTTATATGAAGTTACAACCACTCAGTGTCTGGTACATAATCTTTAGTTTCTTTCAACATCTGTAAGCAAATAGCGTCAGCAATAACAACATCATCATGACATCATGCGTCTGCTTGTGGTTTAGAGTTCTTAACTATGAATGTATAACATTCTTTCTGTAGTTCTTCGTCCATCTCTATGATACCGTCTCTTACGGCTTCTTTGTGTTCATCTAGCATTAATGGTCTTGTTACAGTGTTTGTATGTCGTCACCTCTTACCTTTCTTCTCTTTCTCTGAATCGTTGTTGTCTTGTTTAGGTGTGTATATGTCTTCGTACCAATAGTGGTCTTTAGCTGCATGTAAGAACGTATGTCAATGGTTATTACGTTCTGGTCAGATAACACCACTGATGCTTTGGTCGTATATATGATCTATCAAGTCTGTTACGTCTCAAGGTTCTATAGTTCACCTGTATGTACAAATTAGTTTACCGTCTCTACTCCTTACCCTTATTGTTGTCTTGTCTCAATGATCTAATCATTCAGCGAAATCTATTCAGAATACAGCATCACTGTTTTCACTAGAGTTGTACCGGACTACTCACATGGAGTCAGGTGCGGATCAAACAGTTAGACCGTAATCTTTGATCGTTTGAGGGTCATAGAATGGGCGTCACGAGCTAATAAAAGCGTCCATAGGTTCGCTTGGGTACTCTTGTAGTGTTCAATACTTATCAGATTTGTATTCTGTTTCATACCAAAACATCTGATCATCACTTAGATTGAATTTATCTTGTAAGTATGCTATCTCTTCAAATGGGACATATCATTTTGGTGCTTTCTTGCTATACTTAGGTAACTCAAACCAAGGAAAGAACATACTAACAAACCTCTCATCTTCATCTCGGAAAGTTTTAAATTCATTCATTCAGTTAGCAGTAGTCTCTATTGTTATGTCTGCACCTTGAGCAGCAGGTAATGTAGCCCTTAACATTCACCTAAAGTTTCTAATGAACGCTCATTCACTAATATGACAATCAGTAAGTGTTCATGATCTTGAGTCTAGTGTAATCTTTATCTTACTGTTGTTACTTGGGAACATATACTCGTTCACATTATCGAACTTAGGAACAGGCTTCTCTCGTATACGTCAGTCTTCTAGTTGTATCTTGTCTGGTATCTGTTCGTATGCAAACTTTACCTTTTGGAATATCTCTTTCAGCTTATCTTGTTTGTGTGCTACTATGTTTACTGTTGTGTTCTCAGAGAATAATACTTTATCTAACTTATCAATGTATTTGTATGTAGTAAATCAAATCTGTCTAGCCTTCAATAGCTTCAACCAAACCCTGCCTTCCTCTTTACGAATCTTATTCTCCATCTCAAATAGTCTACGCTGTCATGCGTTTAGTTTGAATTTAACAACTTTTCATTTGCTGTCTACAATCTTATATAGGTTGTTTAGTCTTCGTTCTCTGCTTAGTAATGTCATGTAGTTATTGTAACTATTTTTTGTTTTTGTGTTATAGAAAAACCCTTGTAGAAATAAATCTATCAAGGGTTTAACACAACGTTCTGAGGGCTGTCCATATAACTTAACTATTTTATTAATTAATTCAATAGCATTTTAACTATTAACTATATGTAACATTACAGAACCAGAAGCTCAGTTACATATCTCTCTTTAACCCTCTAATAAAGGAGAAGAATTTTTCTTGTTATTTACCACCATTAAGATAGTAACTGAAAAATACCATACAGACATAATCCGTATTCCTTTACTAGAGAGCTAAAGAGAGGAACAATATCTAGTGTTTGTCGACTATATTGTTTTGTTTGTAAGCGTATAACATTACGTCACCGTCAGCTTCAGAACATACCTCGGTTGAAAAGCAACCCTCAGAATCTATTCAATTAAACTCACTATAATCATAACTTTAAATAATGCAAGAGCAAATCACCACGCATGAAAAAGAGGCTAGAAACGGGAGTCTCTAAACCTCTTATCACGATAAACCAATTACCTGTTATATATTCTTTAATTATTTAACATCTAATTTAGTAACCACCATTTTGCACTCATCGCAAGAACAAGATGATAATCCAGTATTCAAATTAAATTGTTCTCTACATCCGCAAGTTCCTGTACAATCGATTTCAAACTTTTCCTTAACGAGTCCTTGACTGTCGTAGTTAGTCACATAAAGAACTGTCTCTACATCTCCATTACTTAATGAGTATTCGTAAATAGCTGTAGTTCTCTCTATTGAGAAATTGTACGTTATTGAATTAAATCCACTAATTACTTCATTATGTTTATTGAGAACAAATTTATTTGCATTTTCATGATTGTTGTCAATTCTCAATTGTTCTTTAATATCGTCATCTGAATGCAAATCTTTAGTGAAGATTGTCATTTTACAACCAGAACAAGAACATTCTACATTACCATTAAGATCACTACCTAATTGACAGTTGTCTCTCGGTCCGATATTTCCGCCTGTACATTTAGTGTCTCCACATGTAACAGAAACATCACCTGCTATATAAGAAACTCCGTTCCTTACAAATCTATCTAGATCATCTGATCTTGTTTCAATTTGATCTTCTAATTCAAGATTAGGACTACCAACACTAGAAGTGCAAGAAGCAAACATAACTAATAGTGCATAAGCACAAAAAAACTTTAATAATTTCATTTTAACGTTTTAAATATACATATATACAGTAACACCTGAAGAGAGGACTCCTGCGTGATTAATACAATCATGAGTCTTGATATTAGTAATGGTTGATGTTCTCTCTTTACCGACTAATTATTATATACCTATTCATCTGTATGTACTTCACCATAAACGTCTATTCTTGATCTTGTCCGTCTAATATAATGGCTTTTCTTGTACTTCTACCGCTTTTAATATACTGATCTTAACTAATTGGTCGGATAAAAGTATGTGTTTTACACCAATAAACCAAATAATATTACGCTAATGTAAAGTAAACACGTAGAAATACGTACATAAAAACCCACAACCGAAGCTGTGAGTCCATACGCTCTTAATACAAACAAGGGTTGCGACCCCTCTTGGTTATAAGCAAAGAGGTTACTACTCCGAAGAGCTACATGACCGCAATAGGTATCGAACCTATATTCCACGACTCTAAGAGACGAAGCCTTACCAATTAGTCATACGGTCTTATTGTGATCGAGGTTAGGAACTTCACCTAACACGAGAGGTTCTGTATACCAATGCACTGGACTAACCCACTTCTCTCCCTATATTGCAATCATGTGTCTTATTCCACCACTCGATCTACAACACTATACTGATATATGGAACGATTGCAAACAAAAAAGCACCCATTAGGCACTTATCGTTACTTATCTTGCGACTGTTGTTATAGTTAAGTTGTTAGCTTAGTCAAGTACTATAAAACATAACGAAGATACCCTTTACTTGTAACGTAAATTTCTCATGACATAAGTCATCTCTCTAACGCTTCGTCATTTGAATTTATATTTTCATATGAAGCTTTTGCTGAACACTGAAAACAATAAACTTTATCTCATATTTTACTTTGTTTTGATGGATATGATTCATGTCAACAAGATAGGTGCTCAGTAATCTCTGGCCAATCTCTATAGTCACAACAACTACAACAACTACAATAGCTTTCATCCTTTTTTGTTTTTACTACATTAGAGTATACTCTAATGTTTGGTGTTCATGGTATCATCTCAATTCAAAACATATAAAAGGTAATATTACACCACTTGCATCATTGTGTGACGCTTAGGTGTTGTTTGGTGTGTTGGTTATGCTAGGTTTAGCTATGATTGTGAGTACTAAACCGACTGCACCTATAGTATATAAAATAAACTTATAGAACTGTAGATCTGTTTTGCATTCCTCATGTCTATAGTACAGACTTTCATGTATCTTTTCTATCTCTCTTTTTTGTTTCTTTAGTTTCTTAATCTGTTCGCTCTTACTCTTAACCCTCTCTAGTCAGTAAACGTAGTACTTGTTACCTTGATCGTCTGTTATTGTGTTCTTAGTCATCATGTAATGGTATATAAAAGGGTTGGTGTTATTCTAATACTTTTGATAGGTGCTTTATTGCATGCTCTATTTCTTTGAGTGATCCGTATTTCTTCTTTCACACTAACTCATCTCATTTCTGTAGCGATATGATATATCATTATTCTCGATGGTCTTCTTGTACGTCAATACAGGTGTATTCATCTGCATCTATAGTTAGTCATAAAGCGTAGATCATGCACTCACTTCTCAACTCTTCGTCTGTCATCTCTGCGTGGGTCTTAGTCATTGGTTTCTTGGTTAGCCTTTAAAATATCTTTGTACTTATCAAGAACTTCTCTTACATCTCTACTCATTCACATTGAGAATCATCATTTTCATATTTTCTCGAACTCTTTGTATATATTAACATACATATCACAAGAACTCATGAATCATCAATTTTTAGTAACGTGACAAAAGATTCAAAGGTATATCCATCTCATAACAATAGCTCATGCAGCTAATAACCATATAATAAATATTATACCACCAGTCCAATAAAAAATTATATCTAAATTACTCATGTGTAAGGTTAATATTAAACACCAATATGTTACACAAGCCACAACACAATGCAAGTAGAAGTTGGAGTTTATTGCTTGACATAAACAAAAAAGCAACCCCTAAAAGCTGCTTTCTAATTCAATCAAATTCGATGGTTTTGGAATCATTCCTATCACACAGGGAAACCCGATCTCGCCCCTTTGTTTATGGGCTGTTTTACTTTTGAGTTCTTCGTGCTAAATACACTACTATCACCAACCAAGGCAATACACTAACTCATATGAACCGTTCTGTAAATCAACACATGTTAGTCTTTGAATTCAGAGATATGTATCACGTCTGTCTTCGTTACTTCCTTCTTGTCTTTGTAATCAGAATTTCTACGCTTCAAGAACTCAACAGCAGCCTTGTAATCCTTCTCTGTTTCTCTCATAAGCGTCCTTTTAGCCTTTAGATGAGGTGTTAACTTAGAAGCGTCAAGTTCATCGGATAATTCTTTATCTTTTTTTATTCGCTCATAATACGTATCTGGATGTATTCATGCGAAAGCACAAGCTTCTTTAATATTTGCATCTATCTCGAATGCAGCTTTTAATTTGCCTATAAGAGCAGGCGTTCTTTTAGTAGGTCTTCCAGCGTTTGATCTAGCTTTACTCTTCTTTCTTTTATACACTCATTTTGGCATTTTTATTAATCAGAATATAAATTACTTTTACCTAGGTTACAATCTTGGCATGCGGTCACTAAATTCTCTATAACAGTTTTTCATCATTTTGACCAAGGTTTTATATGATCTATATGAAGTTTTGCATCTCTAGCACTTATTCAACAATATTGACATGTAAATTTATCTCTACTAAGTATTCTATATCTGAGCCTTTTAGAAGGCATTCTTTTGTTTCATTGATCTTTTGACATATGCTGCAACTCATCCTGAAAGAAGTTTCTATAAATAACTAAGTCGCTATCTGAAATACTAGCTCTTCTTAACCTTATTTCTTCTATAATACTTTCTATTCCTTCTTCATATATTAATATCATTTTTTTTTGTATGTCACTATTTTCTCATTCATTATATATAACAAATCCATTGTTTTTCAAAACGTCAAAGAAATTATTGAAGTTTCATACAACATCTCATCTTTCTGCTTCTATATCAAATCATAAGTGTTTTAAATTTAAAGTTCACATTGTCTTTTCTATAACAATTAAAACTACTTCCCTTTCTTAGTATACTTCAACAGGTAGTCATACATATCAAGCCTTATAGATCTTGTTAGATACTCTTCAGTGAAGATGTGTTTCTCTTTGTAGCTTTCCACCTCTTGAACCATAGCACTTACTTCTTCTTCATTAGACTTTATACCCATTGATATTTCTAACACTTCAAGCAATCTATCCATGTCGTATTGTATGTGTAGGAAGTATACATAATCATGTAACCTGTCTCTGTAGTTTATGCTTCATGGTTCTTGATAGTCAGAGTTACCTAGTCTGTTTACAACCCATGCTCTGAATTTATGAATCTCTTTGTTATCTCTTTCAGTGTCTCATGTTTCTTTTAGGTAATCAGCTACCATACAATTAACAATAAACTCTTTTGAGTTGCATACTACTCATGTGTACTTCTGTACGATATTCTTTATGTAGTTTTTCATTCTAGCCATGTTTGGTATCTACTACTAAATAGATAGGTTATAATGAGTGTTTAGTATTATGCAAGAGTTTTTATCTTATAGCTAAAGGTTTAGCATCTTTAGTATAGTACCAGTTGTAATCTAGTACCTCAACACCGTCTACTAGAAACACGTTTAGGAAGAAAATACACCCTCTGTTCTTTATTACTTTGTGGCTAATTAGTTGTCTTGTCATCGTTTCATATGTTAAATCAAATAGAAGTTTTCTTTTTATTCTCTTGTGTTTCGTTTATGTATTTTAGTTCTAATTCCAAAAGCCTTATCTGGTGTTGTTTCTTTTCAATCTTTATCTCAATACTTTTCTTATCCATCACAATCATTATCAATTAAAATCCTAAGTACTCAATCCTCATTCGTTACCTCTACCGTTCATGTAACATCGAAAGATATTCATGATGTAGCAGCGTCTTTCTTGCACTTGATTACTACTCTTGTTGTCTTACTCATCTTCCTTGTCGTAAGGGTAAATATTTTTTCTTACACAGTAAGTTTTTCATATTGCCATCAATAGTATTCAAGAAAGCATTCATCGTCATCACCATACAATACTAAATGCGACAATAATTAAGCTGTCATCAATACACATAAGCTCTTTTAATATTTCTTTATTCACATCTTTACTCATCACAATCAACGTAAGTAACTAAATCTATGTAGGCTTTACATTCAGCTAGTGATGCATTGTTATATTCAGATGTGTAACCTTTAATAACTATTAGTTGATTAAACATATGCGTTCCTTCCTCTCAAGATTCTATTCTATATCATTTGTATGTTATTGGTTTCATTAGGTTTTTTTAAATTTTAAATTTCAGCACTTATTACACTTTAGGACGTATTTCCATCAACATGTTTTTCAATCATACTTTAGTTCTATAGTCTCTAAAGACTTTCGTCTATGATCACATAATCATAGTAACCTCCTTATTCGTTTCATCTCATCTCATTCGTAATTAATAAAGCGCATTCGTATCTACTAGATAACAGATAGATACAGAAATTATACCCCCAGCAGCACGAAATGCAAGAGCTGATTGCAATAATGTGTTGACATATAGTATGTATGTGATGGGTGTAGGGGTTGGTGTTGTTGGTATATGTGGCTGTTGGGTTCTGGTTGTTTGGTGTGATGCGATAGTTGTGATAAGGTGTTGATTTGTGATATTGGTGGTTTGCGATTTTGGTTTATAAAATATATATATTATATCCATGTTAGTTGAAGTATGAAACATACCGTAACTGCCTGATAGTCAACCCCTGTAGGTATAATTCTATTATAGGGTTTTTATGGGTGGTTATATAGGGTGATACATAGGGTATTTGTAGGTGATTTGGGTTCAAATTTTTGTGTTATCTTTGGGATGCGTTGAAGAGCGTATTTTATTTTTTACCCAAAGAAAATGCTTGAAGAATTGTTCTTCCGATTCTCTATAATATTTCCTTGGTTCGTTGTTTGTTTCTGACGATTGCTTGTAACAAAGCGAGAGTTATGGTTTAAACGTGTGCCTAGATATAAATTAAAGAAGAAGGAAACTAGACTTAAAGACATCTTTCATGGCTAACTTAAATAAAGCTATTTAACATGTGGAGTCACAGAACCTTGTATTGTACTTTGTTAAGTACTTACAGCTTCAAGTGACTCTTTTTTTATGGCATATTATATAGTATTTATGTGTTCTTGGTTAATAAAGTGCAACTTCCTCTTGCGTTATATGAGTTTGTTCTTATACTATAGTTACTCAAGAAGTAGGCAACCTTTTATACCTTACTTAACTATTATGAATTATTCATACCGATGAACAAGAGAACTTATTGAAGAAGCTATTAAGAAGTGCTGACCAAGTGAAGAGTACCAATACATGTGAGACAGAGAACTGATTGAATTACTACAAAACTCATAATCTTTAACCCTTCCCCCTTACAACAATGAACACACTTAATGAGTATAGATGAATGTATAAATGAGAACGGCATACTGTAACGGCAAGCAGTACTTATAACGCTCAATGTGAGATAGCAAAACTACTTAAACTAACACCTAAAAAACAGCGTGACGTTCATTGAATACACCTCAACAACAAAGATAGTTACAACGATTTATGTAAAAGTCTGTAACCAGTAATATCCTTTTTATAAATTACTCTATTATTATAATGGACTCTATTGAAGAGATACTGAATAGAAAGCTAATTGAACTATGATTTATGGAATGAAAACAAATACTACACAAAGAGGATCGAAATTTAAGATTCTACTTCTCTTGAATATGAGAATGGGATTGACAAATTAGAATAATGGTAGAAGAGGTTTTTAGAGACTGAAGAAAGCTTAGGCAAGATACATCGTATTTCAAAACAGACTATTTCTTTGAAAATTTTAAATCAGCATCAAAGTATAAAATACAAAAAATCAGAAAATTATTTAAAAAAGAGTCATGAAATTATCTATTAAAAAGAGATAGCGATATAAGAAAAGATATACTTATAAAAGAATGATTACAATAATTTGACAAACTAAACACACTTCACTATGCTATAACTACTTTACAATTTACACTTACACAGATGAACAACTTACACACACAACTACTATCTAAATGATACCACAAAAAATTCCTACTAACTCATAAGAGTGAATGGGAATGACTAACACTAAGAGATGCAGTAGAAGTTTTAGATCTTATAATTATGTCATAATGGAAATATCAATACCGATATGATTTCTAATTTGAATACTTATTGCTCACCTACATGATAACAAAGAATTAAGAAAATACGCATACATTCTTTTTCTATGAATATGATTAGGTTTATTATTAATGCTTATTAAATAATGTTAGAACTAACAATTACGCTTTGAGTACTATGCTTTATTTCTTATACTTGTTTTTAGATGATAATTTCAGATAACAAATGTGCTCAATATTCTATGCGTTCATCAGAACGAATATATTGAAAGGAAAAATGCTCCTCTTGTTGAGAATACTATAATGAATGAGAATTAAAATCATGTTCTGTTCAGAATATACAGGTTAATTGAAACCATTACAGATTAGATTGAGAGCAAATAAAGATTGCTGAATTATTAGATCTTTTTTGATTACTATGACCATAATAACAACCTTGAAGCTATCACGTAACAGAAACAACAAACGGTTCTGACTCCACAAGCGACAGCGTTATATCTTTTGATTAACGATTACGTTGTTTGCTATAGACTTCCATTTAAGTATTGTGTTTAAGTGGTAGAATACCCTTTATTAATTATTGATTTTTATGAAAAGAGTTGAAAAATTACAAAACTTAATAGACTTACGATGACATAAATGATGAAGATATGCTTGATGATTAGTCCCAGAATGATGTGCTTGCGTTTGAGTTTCTGTAGAAGATAGCGTAGAAATAAACTGGACAGAAGAAAATGTTAGCTTTATATCAACACGAGATATACTATACTGAAAGCAATCTGATTTCTTTGAAGTTTTATTGCCTAATAAATTATTAGTGTGACTAAAAGACTTTGTTAAATGGGAAAACAATTGTTGCAATCAATTAGTAATGATTGACAGGTGTGTTTATTATAAAATGCAATCATCAGTATTAGATGACCCCGTAAGCTTTTTATATGATATAGTTAAAAATGAAGAACTTATGAACAATTAATTGACAACCTATACCATGTTTACAATGAGATCACGTTAAGTATATTAAAGATTGAATAGAAAAACTATGAGTAGTTAAAAGAATATGAAAGTTCATATTTTCAGAAAAAGAAATGGCATGAATAAATAATTGATGAAAATTAGACGTAATACATTTTGATAAGATAATAGAAGTAATAATTAAATAATTAATAAATAAATAAATAAATGAAAAATTGAATGACTTATAATGATTCTCAAAAAGAATACTTAGCAAATCAAGCTATTGAATACATAAAAGATAGTCCAATGACTGCGAATCAAGCAATGTGAAAAAGCACTATATGTCAAATAATATTTAAAGCTCTATTAAATCTTAAACAAAATGATTTGGAACTTATAAGCATAATATTACATGAAGAAAAAGAAAGAATCAGAAAAAGTAAAGAAAGAGAAAGTAACTCTTCTCTGCACAGACATGCAATGGTTTTTGATAGTATAGTTAAAAACTATAATAGATTAATGTAATACTTACCAAAACCCACCACTTGCAACTCAACTCAATAAAGCTATAAACGACACAATATGTTTATAGCCTATTGATTAATCACTTTAACTATTGCGTGACTCTTGTTGTTGATTTGAAAACGACTCTATGCACGTTTTGGAGTCTTTTGAAGCAATATAACACGAAGAGAATATGAATTTAAGTGCTGATTACGACTTGAAGATAATTGATACACTAAAGTCAAAGTATCAAGTTGAACTAATGATAAATGAATAGATGTGTATTGAACTAAGAATTGAATCAAGTACGGTTTCCAATCTAAATACCTGAAAACTCGTGTAGGTCGTCCTGTTATACAAAACATAGTAGGCTCTTGTTCAGCTAGATGATTACGTGCAGGTTGTTTCTCTCGTAATGGGTACACTAAAACAGCAATAGTAGAAGCGAAGAAAACGAATACTTTATTGATAACTTTATGATAATATGATTACGGTTAGTTTAGATATAGCAAAGAAGTTGGAAGAGAATGGTTGGAAGAAGATTTGATGAACAGAGTTTTTTTGGTGTAAGTGACGAGATGATAACATGAATGCTACTTGAGAAGTAGTACTTGAAAACAGAAGTGCAGTATATCACTTTGATGCTAAATGATACATAATAGCTGATGCACCTACATCGCAGGAGTTGCTTGATGAGTTACCTTGTCGTAATATGGAGATAGAATCAAAGCATTAATGATTAGTTAAGTGAATGGTTAGACCTACTGTTCATAAAAGAAATACGCTTGATAGTTATTACGCTTGATTAACTGTTAAGTGAAAGGCTGTTAAATATTTTGTGTGACCTAACTTATCAGATCAATTAGCCAATCTACGAATACGATGCAAAGAAAACTGACATCTTGAAGCATAAAAAAACCTACTACGCTCATAACATAGTAGGGTTCGTAAACATTATCGTAGTGTTTATGCATCACGGATTTCGCTTTCAAATTTATACACACAAGGTATCGTTATGTATGTAATGGCACATTTGCAAAGGAAGTACTAACGAAAAATTAAGCCCTTATAGAGATAGCTATCACTCCGAATGTACTATACCAATTACGTCTTGCATTGCAACCTATGTTATGTAGTATGTTGGTGTGTAAGTAGGGGAAGCCTGTAGTGTAATGCTATAGGTTTTTTGTTTTGCAATTAGGTTTAAGATAGATATAACAAGGTAAGCACACAAACTTAGATGTAAGTGACGTGAAACGTATATGGGTTGCAAACTATACACGTGGTTGAAGGTAGACAACTTAGCTCCTCTAGCATATATAGGTTTTAAATATGCTCTACCAACACTACAAGTTATGTCCCGTACGTGCTCACGAAGCTAAAAGGGAGCGTTCGGAATAAGGAGTTCGCTGTAGTGATTAATGTTACAATAACGATTTCAAAATGTTACAATTAAAGAAAGTCTAATTTGCTATTGCATTATATTATGTTGTTCTTATAATGTAGGTATACGAGTTGTGAAAGGCTCAAGAGATCATTAGAGATTAAATATAACAACCTTGCAAAGTATGTCCTGTAATATGACACTAAACTATTACTCAATGTGTTTCGATAAGAAAAAAACGAAGGACGGTTACAAGCTCTTGCAAGGGGTGTTATAGCCGTCTTTTTGTTTATATGAAAACTTTATTATTTATTATATATTATGAAATGTGATTGCGATAGATGAGTAAATACATGAAAAAAATTATACCCTTCATGACTTATATGCGACTTATGTTTAAGTGAGTATAGAAGATGAAATGAAATTGCTCGTGAATTTGATAAAAACCTTATGAGTAAATCAAAGCAATCATGAATGAATTATTGATATTTGAAGCAGATTCTAGTAAATACTAATTGAATGTGTCCATATATGAATATAAAGCTATCAAAACATTGACCTTGAAAAATACAGCTTGATAGGTTCGATAATAATATTTGATACAAAAGATGAAACGTTATTTATTGTTCAGCTAGAGCCAATAGAATAAAATCTGACTTAACAATAGATGAGATAATAATGTATATTCCTAAATTTTATGAATCATGACTTTTATTTCTAAATAAATTAGATAATGGCTAAACTACATATACAGTCTCATTTCTGAGTAACCCCTAACGATGTTTTGAATCATACTGACTTATCGTTTAAGGCTAAATGATTATATGGTTACTTACAGAGCAAGCCAGACAACTGGAACTTCTCAGCTAAGGGTATCGCTTCACAATGTAAAGACTGATTAGAGAGCGTAAAATCATGATTAAAAGAATTAGAGAAGTATTGATATTTATTGAGAAAACCCTCTAAGAATAAGGATTGAACTCGAAATGGTCACGATTACTACCTATATGAAAAACCGTCAACGGAAAACCCATCAACGGTCAACCCGTCAACGGAAAACATACCAAGCATAAGTAAGAAAGATTTAAGTAATAAAGACTTAAGTAATAAAGAAAAGATTGTGTTCGCTTCTATATCTGAAAAAGAAATTCGATTTAACAACTTCTGGTCTATGTACCCATGTAAGAAATGAACAAAGAAAGCTAAGTTGAAGTTTATGTCACTTGTTAAATCTAAAGAAGATTACATCACAATAATTAAATGACTTGAATGATATATATCGGAACATGAAAGATTAAAAGCAATATGAGAATTTACACCAAACTACAAACAGTGAGACACATTCATGAATCAAGAAGTTCGGTTAGACTATTCAGAAGGTAATGAAGTTGATAACTCTGACCCTTATGAAGTATTTTGCAAGATAGTATACCCCTTATGAAATCTAATAAAAGAAGACCAATGAGTAAATAAGTTTATAGAGCTATACTCTCAAGAAGACTTTAAAGAATTAGATAAGAGGTACAAAGACGAATTCTTTAAATCATTACTCAAATAAAAATGGAACTACTTTGAAACACAGAATATTGCATATTCAATCCATGACGTACACCAATTAGTAAAGGCGAATGAGAAGGAAAGAAGAACGTATACTTCGTTACTTGATCGTGAGATACTAGAACTGGTGAGAAGTGAACAACGAAAGATCAAGACATTGTCGTAAAGAACTATGTTGTTGTTGATATAGACATTAGATCAACTGTTTGGGATAAGGAACAAAGAAAGATGGAACAATGAGAAGTTCTTGAAGTAATTGAAACCATAAAGAAATCAATAGATCATCATGATGAATACAAAGATTGGTATACTATTGTCTGTAGTGGTAACGGTGCTCAAATATACTATGCTTGAGTAAAGGCTAACCTAGAATACTACTCATTGTGAGTTGCTGAGTTCTTTAGAAGGTTTGATAAGGATATACTTGAACCGCTAGGACTAGAAACAGATACAGCAATGAAGAACCTTGCTAGACTAACAAGACTACCTTGATCTATAAACAGCAAACCAGATAAGGCTTGGTATATGTGAGACCAGGATTGCGAAGTATTGTATAAGCAAGACGCTGATTCATGGGTGCTATACTGACTAGAAGAACTAGCACAAGAAGAAATAAAGAGAATAGAAGAGAAGTCAAAAGAGTACCAAATCTCAAAGAAAGATTATAGTTGAAGTACATGAGACGCTTATGATCTTATAGAACAAATTGATTGTGCTGAATTGTTTTCAAATCATACTAGACTTGAAAGAGCAAGAGATTGAATCAACTTCATTTCAGATAAGAATGGTGACTACATATCATGATTCTATATGTCTAGTGATAATACTATAAACTTTCAAGATACATCTAGTAGACATTGCCAATCTGGTATTAGTAAATTATCCCCTTTCACATATATCAAGTTTGAAATACTATGATGAAAAGGTAATTGATATGTTTTCCAATGGGCTAGAGATAACTATAGTCATATAAATGACCTTAACGAAAGAGAGAAGAAGGAATGGGCAGAAAACAAGACAGACCAATTTATAATAGATTATAATGCCATAAAAGAGCCTACTTGCTTTGAAGAAGCTATAGCTGACACAAATATACTTTGAGACTTTTGATTGAGATACTCTAAAGACGAACTATGATATATCTATGAGTGAGATTTCGTTGTCCTAACATGATATCAGTTCTCGTGAAAAACAGCTTTTGCTCATCATTTATGATTACATAATTCTAGTCAATGAATTAGGTGTATGTTCTTTTCATTAGAAATGAGTACCAATCAAATTCTTATGAGAAACGCACGTAATAAGTATTGAGTAAAAGCATCAAAACTAGCGGAAGAAAAAGAAAAACATTGGCAATACGAAAAAATACAAGAAGAGTACGATAAGCAAAACAATATGCCTAATTACTCAATAGTATGACTACCTAAAGAAGAAGACAGACATATCGATAAATTATTGAAATTCATGAAAGAGCAAATAGATAATTGAGTTGAATTATTCATTATAGATAGTCTTAGTAAGATACTAACGGATAATTCAAGTGAAATAACTTCGTATTGAGAAGTATCAAGAAAGATAAGAGCATTTATAACCTACCATAAGGCTGCCGTTATACTTATACATCATATGGGTAAACCAAACAAAATAACTTGAATGAGTAGACCTTGATGAATAGCGTGAATTAGATGAAATCATAAGGTTTCAGATGATGCTACTAAAGTAATGGAATACCGAAGACCTCAATCGTGAGACAAGAAGAATCCAGATAGTGCAGTTGATTCTATAAAACCAGAACAACCTGCTATGCTTCTATTGTATAAAGATACTCTTTGAGAAGAGAGTTGATATCTCGAAGTATGATATGACAAATGAATGTTTACAACCCTTTAACCTTAAATTATTGAAATGAAATTATTAGATAAAAAGTACACTATCGAAGAGTTATTATGAATGTACGAAAAACGAAAAGAACGCCTATTTGTTTACATAAAGCAAGAAGAGTATTACAAACAAAAAGAAACAATGGAATTAATGGTGAAAATTTTAGATAAATTATTAGGAAATTAATATGAACTCTATTGTATGAAAAAACGAACACGCATTAGAAATTATATCTTCGTACTGAACACATGCATTGTATTTAAAAATGTTTTACAATACAGAAATAGACCCTGTATAATACTTTATTGATATTATTGAAGATGATGTAGAGAAGGTATGACTTTGGCGACACCAATACTTGGTAAATTGAAAGCATAATAAATGTGACGAATACTTAGAAGAAATACAAAATTCATTTCCTAGTGAAGTAATTGAAGAAATACTTTATTGCATAAGAGATTATTGATGAGATAAGATATTAGAAGGTATACGAGATGAAGTACTTTCATTAAAAGAAGAAATGAATGATTCATGTTGTGAAGTTATGCAAGAAAGAGAAGTAGAATACTTGAGAAGTATAAAATATTCAGATTACCTACAAACAAACCATCGAATAACAATTAGAGAAGAAGCTAAAGTTAGAGACGGTAAATCATGCAAGTTATGTTGTTCAACAGAAAGACTAGAGGTTCATCATAGATCATATAAACACAAGTGAGAATATGATAAAGAGATACTGGACTTAGTAACATTATGCAATAAGTGTCATACCAATTTCCATAACCAATAAATAAAACCACAACTTCCACTTGCATTACTACAATTAAAAGTTACACTTAATTACTTTGCTACTCACTTTAAAACAATGACTAACCTAAAAGACACAGCACAGTTCGCAAAACGACAAGCACTAATAAAACGCAAGAGTATAGTATGCAAGATAGATAAGAAGCGTAGAGATGAAGAGAAGCAACTGATTCATCTTGCTGAATGGGAGAATAAGTAGCCAAACACCCCTTACCACAAACACCAAATGAGATTTAAGCGTCGTTTTTGTGTAATAGTGGATAAAGTACACTACTTATCATACTTGATCTATATAAGCAACCATTAAAAACTGAAACTGTCAACCCATAAATCAATAAAGTGCAATTACTACTTGCAATACAAACATAAAACTATATCATAGAGCTACTTTATCACTTACTTACACACACAAATGACTGATGAAATGAAACTACTACACTCACAAGAACAACAGCTGTATGATGAAAGAGTTGAAGAAATAAATGCTTTAGATTCTAAACTAGATCATTAATGAAAACAACTATCGCAATAAATAAGGAAAAGTTTTTCAAATCTATTAGGGATATTGCTTCGTGCATATGTGTTACATGTGAAGAAGAATCTATTGGTATTCAATCACCTATTGATTGAGAGTTTATTTGTTCAGAATGCCTAGAATGATAGGCAGCTTTGAAGAATCAATAGAGTATCGAATTGACAAGATATTTGTTCAAGGGAAACGCTTCTTACCTCTAAGGAAGTTCAAGAAAGAGCCCGTTCAGAATTGAACTATCACTATTGCAGAAGCATGTAAATCAAAGAAAACTTTTAAAAATAACCCTACACATAATGAATAAATATATTCAATATATAGATGAGTTCCACGAATGAAGTCAGATTGAGAAAGACTTTGTGAATAAACAACTATTAAAGCATCTACTTACTAATGAAGAGAACCAAACAGAAATTGAACATATACTCGATTTCCTATATTCTACTGATAAAGACGTTACTCAAATTGGTTATAAGACTATAGTAAAGAAAGCTGAGAAACGAATAAACCTACTTACTAAATGAAAAGTAGTTGATAATGAAGTAGAATGAGTTGATTACGAAGTAGTAAAGGAATGGAAGAAAGATTGATTTAAAATCGTAAAGCTGATAAGTGAGAGTTCTTACAAAAGAGAAGGGCAACTAATGAGTCATTGTGTTTCATCATACTTCTGACGTGATACTGATGTATTCTCTTTGAGAGATAAAAACAATAAGCCTCATTGCACAATGGAGTCTTGAGACCAAGTGAAAGGGAAAGGAAATTGAAGTATACACCCTAAGTACGTTAAGTATGTTGTTAAGTTCCTAGAGTCTCAATGAATGACTATTAGAGATTCAGAAATGAAAAACTTATGATATATCAATATTGAAGGATTAAAGAAAGAATTGAAAATAAAAGAAACTCCTCTTTATAATAAGGTTTATTTGTATGAGTGAGATCTAGATAAATTGGTAGATAAAAAGTGAATGAAATACTACTGAATGAAGTTATTGGAATACGCAGACATACTTACTGACTCATTAAAGATTAGGTTCGATATTGAGTGAATGGTTAAGTATACAATATCAAATACAAAGCATAAAGAAAAATATAGTTGAGATTCTGCTCAATTAGCTTCTAGTTGAGATTCTGCTCAATTAGCTTCTAGTTGAGATTCTGCTCAATTAGCTTCTAGTTGAGATTCTGCTAAATTAGCTTCTAGTTGAGATTCTGCTCAATTAGCTTCTAGTTGATATTCTGCTAAATTAGCTTCTAGTTGATATTCTGCTCAATTAGCTTCTAGTTGAAATTCCGCTAAATTAGCTTCTAGTTGAAATTCCGCTAAATTAGCTTCTAGTTGAGATTCTGCTCAATTAGCTTCTAGTTGAGATTCTGCTCAATTAGCTTCTAGTTGAAATTCCGCTAAATTAGCTTCTAGTTGATATTCTGCTCAATTAGCTTCTAGTTGAAATTCCGCTAAATTAGCTTCTAGTTGAGATTCTGCTCAATTAGAAGTAAAATGAACTAAGTCTATATGATCTGCTATATGATATAATTCCAAAGTAAAATGAGTTATTGGTACGTGGATAGTTCTGGCTGAATGGATAAAAGTAGAAGAAAAACGAGAACCTAAGTTAGTAAAGACAGGACAAATCGATTGATATAAATTGAAAGAGAATACCTACTATAAATTAGAATGATGAGATTTTGTAGAATGCGAGTAATTAATAGACCTGTCAAGTCTTAAAACTGCATCTTTAAAACTTATATTATACACAAATGGTAACAATCACACCACAAGCCAACGAGAGCAACAGACTAGACGTACAGTTGCCAGATTCATGAACCTATCCTGCAAGACTTGTAAGAATCGTTCATAACTGAACTAAAGAATGAAGATTCGGTTATCAAACGCAGTGCTCATTCAGTCTTGAACTCGTAACTAAAACTGCTGTGTTCAAAGAATGAGAAGAAGCAAGACCGTTTACTGTAAACATTAGATTCATCAATGTTGCGTTCAATGAGAACTCATCAATGTGAAAACTACTTAAAGTATTTGGAGTAGATGTATCAAATGAATTTGAATTAGATTCAGCACTATGAATGCCTTGTCAAATCACAGTATCAAAAGAGAAAAGCGAAAACGGTAACGAATACCTAAGAGCTAAGCCTACTGATGTTTCACCTCTAATGGAATGACTAGAGATAGCAGAATCAAACAGTCAAGTTAAACTATTCTGGACTACTGCTGACTATGATGTTTCATGGGAAGAAGAAAAACAAGACGATTGAACTATCAAGAATAAGAAGACAATAAACTCATGCTCTAATGTAATTCTTCACTGATACGATAATATGAGTGAGTACCAACAAAAAGACTTCGATGCTTCTATGGAAATGATTGAATACAAAACTCAAACACCTTCTACTGAACAATTAGCAGAAGCTGTTAGTGCTGAAGAGTCACCACTATAACAACACTAGGGGTTCTCGTAGCCCCTTTTTATTTTTTCAAACATTGATATGGAATTTAAAGTATGAGACAAGATAATTGCTAACAGAAACCTAGAAGAGGGTAAAAAAATTACTAAGTGAAAAACATACGAAGTAATAGATTTGAGATGATCGTGAAGATATCCTGTAATAATTAGAGATGATTGATGATTAGAGCGATTTTTTAAAGGGTATTTCGAACTAGTAAAAGAAGAACTAGAACACCCACAATGGGTATATGATCTTGCTAGAGAGGAGATTGCTAATAATGATATAGATAAATCAAAATGAATTGTTTACAGACTTAATTGGTCTATGTCTAATCAGTGACATTTTGCACGATATGATGCTCATTATAAAAAAGACTACACCCTACTACAAAAGCGAGTAGATGATAATAAGAAACCTAGAACTAGTTATGGCTTCAGTATACCTATTAGTGATAATGCTCTTAAAGAATCTTACTCTATATGACGAGACCCAGCACTAAATACAGAAGATAAAAAAGAATTTACTTATCAATATGTGCCTAGATGATATTGAAAAACACACCAAATGAATGAATTAAAACAAGCAATAAACGGATGAAAAGTAGTATACACATGAACACCCTTTAACCCTTCAATTAAAACTACAATGAGCAAACTACAATCAATTATCACAGAAAACTTCTTTACGAAAGCAAGAACTAAATCAGTAGTATCAGCTTATGAAGAATGAGTAGAAATTTTTGAAGCACTTAAAGCTGTAAGAATCGCTATCTCTAAAATTGAAGAATTAGTATGGTCTGAATCGTTTGAACTAAAATCTAACTTCGATCAAGAAGATACTAAATGAACTAAAGCATCATTAAAGACTCTACAAGATACTATCAAAGCTATCAAGTGAAGCAAAGAACTAGAAGCTATTATTACTATGTCAGAAGCGTTTGAAAGTGATTCAAATGTTAGCTGTAGAGAATCTATCAAAGATTTACTTCCTAGACGTAAATAGTATGCTACATATAGACAAAGTAAAAGAACTGATCTACAACCCTACTCAAGAACTTATAGATGATAACCTTCTTGAACTAGTAATGGATTCTAACGAATTAAAAGACACATACAGAACCCAGCACGAAAACGAGAACTTCTTAAAGAAAGAGATAGACGTAGAGATGTTAAAGAAAGATGATAGTGGTAAGAAACTACATAGAGCTAAAACACATGCTGAATCAGTAGTAAACGAGAAGTTTAGAAAAGAATCTGACGAATACGAAGAAGCTACTATAAGAAGAAAAGAACTAGAACTATCAATTGATACTTGAAACAAGCTACACTATCATGCTACTAAGAAAATAGAAAGTGATAGAAGTATAGATGTAAGAGCATCACAAGCATGAGAACAACAGTTTTAAATTAGATATACATTTATGAAAACAACAATGAAAATAGACTCTAAAGTAATGTTTATAGAAACACGTAAAAAAGCATCACAATTATGAATGAGTGTTAGAGAATTCTGGGAACACCTATGAATGAATATACACGCATACTATAGAGCTAGAAGACTATGAACACTTACAAAAGCTAGATTTGATATACTTGAAAAAGCTTGAGTAAATATTGTTCTATGTGTTAGAGGTTAATGCAAAATAAAGTTGCATAATCGCTTGACACGAGTAATTATACTCTTATACTTTAGTTACTAGGTTGGTCTTTAAGTGGTGGTATAGTAGTGTTGGAATAAGTAGACAAGCTATTAGGGTAGAACCGAAAGTAAGAAAAGGTGTCTGTTGATACACCTCTCAGTGCGATGTTGACAGTTACAATACAGAATTATCTCACCGCTTCGTTTATTAGTTAGTTGCTAATCTTGCATGACGATACAAGTAATGCCATAAATACTAATGAAAGATAAGTTGTTGTAGGGTGTAAATCCCTACCTACTATATTACCTCTTAAAGATCAACTGAAAGCATTTATTCATTTACCCCTACACACATGAGAATATTTACAATTGCGATACTACTAGTAGCATATGCTATAATGTGGTTTTGAATATCTAACTACTGCCTAGGTGCAGACATGACAGACAATTATGAGTTTAGTTTCGCTATGGAAGAGTCTATGGAAGACTACTATAGAAATGAAGCTGAATGAATAGAAAGAACGAACGAATGTATTAGAAACAACATTAGTACTTCTAAGATCATCTGTGATATTTACTTGATGAATCATTGACTATAATGAGAAAGTTAATTGTAATAATGTTATTGCCTTGTTTACTTTTCCTTGTTTGATGTAGCGAAAGACAAGCAATTAAATGTTCTTTTGTAAAAAATGGGCAATCTCAATACGTAATATCTAATAATAATAATAATCGAATATCTGATACTCATGTTACTATAGTTAAATCTAATACCTCTTTTCCTATAGAGGAATGTGAAGTTGTTTATTTGAATAAACCCTTAGATTAAAATGAGAAAATTCTGACCTACATTATTACTTATACTATCTGTTATTATTATCTATTGTATTATAGCACTAGTAAATAATAATAACACAATAGTAGCACAAGCCAATCAATTAGAAAATACTTGATATACACAAAATGTTATTGATTCTATAAACAGTATAAATGAAACTATTGAATACAATAAGCAAACTATTGATTCACTAAGACAAACGAAGAAAGAAAACTGTTTGATACTATGAGACAATATGCCTTATAACTTATTAGAAACCTGTTGAGTACCAACTGAATAATCACACTATTTTTTAGAGGGCTAGTGTCTAAATAAGCCTGTTCTACTTTGTAAATATGAAATTCGATAAAACTCTTATAATTGTAAATACTCTACTAACTATTGTTTGAATAATTTGATTGACTATGGTTCTACAGCCTGCAACTAATGCTAATGTAGAAAGAAGTAATGAATGGAAACAACAAGCTGTAGCATATTTAAACAATGTATGATTCACTACACAACAAGCGAATGAGGTTCTTGTTATATCTGAAACAACAAGAGATGCAGATCACTTTATTTCATGGTTTGGTGCTATCTATAGACACGAGAACGCTTGAAAATTTGTTGACTGACAAACTAACTTCTTATCTTGAAGATTGAAAGCATGAATGAAATACAAGCCTTTTTCAACTCAATTACAAGGTTGGGTAAGTACATATAATAAGTACTGGTATAAAAACATGAACGTACATCACTGGATTGATAGATCTAAATATTGTGTAAGTGATACACATAACGGTGGTTACTGATGTCCAAATCGAAAACATAATATTCCATTGATTAGAGCTAAGTATGGTAACGTAAGAACTACTTGATATATTGAATTTGAAACAATTAAACAAAAGCCTACAGGTTCATATAAAAAAGCTAAAGAAGCACAAGACGAGATACTTAAACTTAAAAGAGAAGTGCCTAAACTATGGAGAGAATGTTTGGACTCTTGAGAATGTAAAGAATAACTTTATCAGTAATCATACAATGACAAATAGTAGAATCTGAAAACAGACACCAAACGAATACATAACACAATGACTAATCATCATGGAAGTAAACGGTTGGAAAATTGAAACCATAGAACTTAAAGCACAATTAGCTATAGCGTTGATACAGAAGAAACCTATAGATGATATTGTTAGAGAGATTAAAATGTGTCTTGAGGAGTTGAATGATAGTGAGATTGAGAAAGGTTTAGTATTTCACCCTATTGAATAATGAATAAACAGCTAGAGCTATCAAAAGAAGATCGAGAGTACTTACAGCCATTCAAAGACGAATACACAAAGCGTATTAAACAAAAGAATATCGAAAGATTAAGGAATATATATTTATCAATAGCTGAAAGATATGATAGAGAGTCTAAAGACTAAAGTGCAAGGTTTCGCTTCATACTTTAAGTTGCGTATTGAAGAAGATACAAACGATAAACGCTATATATGTAGAGTGAAAAAGAGTGTGAAGAACTGACAACATAGAGTACTTAGAGTTGATCTATCGTTACATGAAGAAGAACAAGAGATAGTCGTTGATAATTGGATAGAGTCAGCAAAGAAGACTATCTATAATAAGCAAAATAAGAAAGCAAAGGTTAAGAAATCAAAGACTATCAAGCAACCTACCAAACAACAACTCGTAAAGAAACTAGATCAAGTCTTTCAGAAATACGTTAAGATAAGAGACGGTTACAAATACACATGAAACCCTTATAAGTGAATATGTATTAGTTGCTGAAAAGAGTGTGAAGGACAAAACCACCATGCTTGACATTACCTTAGTAGATGATTAATGTCAACAAGACGAGACGAAATGAATTGTCACTCGCAATGTGGTCAACCCTGCAATGGTGTTAAATCATGAAACCCTATACCTTACAGAAAAGCTTTAGTTGAAAGGTATTGAGAAGGTAAAGTTAGAGCGTTAGAGCGTAAATCACAGAAGTTAGCAGAGTTTACTATATTAGATATTAGAGATAAGCTAGAGTACTATGAAGAGAAGACTAAGGCGTTGATGGATATAATAAATGCTAATAGATTCTTTACAGAGTAACACCCTTTAACCACTTACATTTAAAACTATGAAGTACAAAACTAAGCTACCAATAGAAGAACAGGAAAGAATTAAACTAGATTGGCAAGAGTGACGTATAGGAAAGATGCGTCCTTATGTGAGAGACGTTTTAATGAAAGAGTCAGAATACTTTTCTAAAAAAAGCGAACACTCAAGATTCCAAGTGAAAGACTTTATTAGTGAGTTAGAAATGGAACTAGAGGATAATGACGTAATACAGAGTATAGAAGAAGATAGAACGGAAAATGCAAGAGTATGGTTTTGCGAGAAAGGTTTTGCTCATTTTCAAGTTAAAGATGTAGACGTTTGAACATGAGAAAATATATTAGTTGATATAGAGGATATTCATATTGATACTATAGACGATATATTCCTTGATTATAGTCAGACTGTAGGAAATAGGCTTGATAGCAATACGATCATACATAAATACAAACTATACAAGCATTACAAGAACCCTACAAAGATATTCTCATTCCTTAGAACAGTTATGTGATTAAATACTAAATGTACTGTTTGGAGTTATCATACTGACGCAATAAATAAAGAATTGTCAGAGGATAAATACAACGAACTAGTAGCTGAAAGAATCAATAAAGCCGTAATTGAAAGGTACGAAGTAGACCATATCAAACAAAATAAAGACTTAGAACTAAAGTTTCTAAGAAAGAAAGTAAAAGAGATGAATAGTAAATTGTGAGATGAGAAAGCATTTATTGAACTAGTTAAAGGTCTTGAGATAAAACCAGTAACCATTAAATGAACTAAGCGTAAGAAGTGAGGTCATTTAACTGTTATGTTTGGTGATTTACACTATGAAGCTAACCCAGAATCTATTGATAGAAGGATTGCTATAATGACACAAGACATCATCAATAAGGACATAAATGAACTATTGTTAGTAGGTATGTGAGATTGGTTTGAAACCCTTGTTAGTTGATATATGCACACAGATCAAGAGCTAGATATAAAGATACTAGACCCAAGAGAAAGGATTGACGGTGTTATTAGTTTGATTACTTGAATGTTAAGGGCGTTCATAAAATCATGAATAAAAGTAAACTTCAAGATGTTAAATTGAAATCATTGTAGAGCTAGCAAGTCCTCTCATGAAGATAGGTATCAAATACATGGTTACTGGTTGTCTATGGTTCTCAAGAACTCTATAGTATCACCTTTATTAAATGTTGAAAACCTTGCTGAAAGAGTACAGTCGTTTGTTGTTTGAGATATATGTTATATCGTATGACATGGTGACACTGACTTATATAGAAAGTCTGCTGAAGAAATAATTAGTATGCACTGAAAGCCTGCGTTATATTATGTTATAGCTATGTGACACTTGCACCAAATAAAGAAGAAAGACATGGTTGTATACAAGAAATCAAAAACAAGAAAGACTACAGACCTTGAAACAGAATGATCTAATTATTCACAAGTAATAGTCCCTGCTTTATGTGATTGATGACGGTATTCAGAACAAGCAATAATGAAAAGGTCAGCACCTTGATGCGTATACATAACTACTAATGAGTATTGTTTAGCACCAGACATATTAACTAAAAGACTCTAACTAACAATCAAGCCACCTTCCATAGGTGGTTTTTTGTTTTCCAGAAACTTATTCTCACCCATATCTATATGCTCTTTTAGACGAAGAACATACTTCTCAATCATTAATAACGCCACCTCATGCGAACATTCAAACTCATGCATTTCATGCATCATATTGAATGACTTATCTCCTTCATTATAACGATAGCTAGGATATTCAATTCCTACATTAAAGTCGTAATCTGCTTTCTCGAATGTGTAAGAGAAGTGCGTGTAAAACTTATCAGAGTAGTTTACTACAACAGTATTCCAGTACATAGTTTCATGAAACTCAAACGATACTTCAAGCATGTCGTATATGTTATGTTGCTTGAGTCTTTCTACTAATATTTTATATAGGTGCTTACTTTCAACACATTTTTTGTTCTTGTCTTGATAATACAGGTCTCTATGCTTTACATAATTCTTTAGAAGTGGGTATTCTTTTCGCATAAACCTTTCTGTCTGAAAGTCGCTAACTTTATCAGTTAAGTTAGTAAGCTTTTCGCCTAACCACGTTTCTTTAATTTCACCGTTCTGGTCTTCCTTGAATAATAACACAGCTAAGAATCTTGATATTGGTCTATACATAAAATATTGATTTTCTTTCTTGATCGTAATTAATGAAAGCATCTATTGGTTGGTCTTGCAATTTAAACAAATGATTATCTAATGGTATTTTACTTTCCTTGCACTTTTCCATAACACCAGTCATTGTAGAAAATTCTTCAAATACCCATAGTACTCTGTACTCTTTATTGTGGTTATATGTTCGTTGAAATGATTGGCTTGACATTAACTCATTATGTAAGAGTACCTTCTTAAATGATTTACCAACGTCTTTTAGTCTTTCAAATTCAAATAAGAAGTGTTCTTTACCTCTAGGCGTATTTATACAGAACAACATATCTGGACTAATCTTCTTTGTATCGAAACTCAACTGAGTAGCAACAAAATTCCTTTTACCAGAATTATGTATATCCATTACAAAGTAGTCAAGATCATATTTGTTGAACTGAATTGCATGATTAATTACACCTATCTTATGTTCAGCTTGTCCTAGTTTAGTTATTCTACTAGTTGGGTAGTTTACTTGTATATCGTCTTCACTATCGTTAGCTATATATTTTGCACCTTGCTTTGTCAAGAAGTACACTTTAATATTAGTAGAAGAACCCTCTAACTGAACTCGTACCGATTTAACAAGACCATCTTTTTCAAGTTTAGAGTTAGGAAGGTTTGATTGACTACTTGAAATTTTCAAATCAAGCATATTTTGAATAGTAAGAAATTTGTAACGAGATAATTCATAAAGTAGCTTCCTATCCTTTGTAAAGGTGCTTGTTTTAACTTCTGGGAGTGACATTGTGTCGCCTGACACCTTCAATGGCTCTAGTTCGTTTTTAGGTATCGAAACAATGGTCTTTTGGGTCTCATTATACGTCTTATAGTACTTATTATATTGGTTTTCCTCGAATATATCTTGCTTAGACTCTGTTCTGTATGGTTTGTATGAGTCAACTAAGTAACTAGGTGATTTTATTTTGATAGTATCACCATTACGAACACTAACTAGGAACTCATATTTCTTTAAATCTATTCTGTTATATACTTTATTGTCAACTCCTATCTTTAAAAACTGATTAGGTACTGACATTATGCTTGAAAAGTCTTTAGGGTTATCACCTGCAATAACTTTTACTGCTGTATTGAATCTTACAGTCTCTACGTTGTCTTTTAATTGGTTAAGATATTGACAAGCAAGCATTGTATGAAGTCCAAATTTTCTCATTTGTTCAAGTATGTAGTCATAGTCTTTACCTAAGAAGTTTTGAGCTTCATCTATTACTAGATAAGTATGGTATTTAAGAGGATCAATAGATCTCTTACGAACGTAGTTCTTCAAGTTAGCAATAATGAACTTACCTAGTGCTACTTGAGTCTCTACACCTAACCCTGACAAATCGAATAACATAACCTTATTAGAATTTACAGCCTGTTCTAAGTTGAACGTAGATTCAGAACATAGTATCTGTTTCATTACGTCGTTCTTTAATGCGTTCTCTACTCTACGTCTTGCAGCTTCTCTTGTTTGTCTTTCACCTTTAGGGAATCGTTCAACAAAGAAATCATCAAATGCTTGTGCTTTAGTTAGTAATTGAGGGTCAAGACTTAACAATTTGTGTAAGTCCATAAGTGTTGGGTCTTTCACTTCCTTGAATAGGAACTTCAAGCAGAACGTGAGTAGTGAGTTCATACCTGCACTAAGTGAATGTCCTTTATCTACTGGTAGTTCACTAATTGCATCTACTATCTGTTCTATGGATTTACCAAGATTCAAGTCGTCACTCTCTTGTATATCGAATACGTTGTAAGAGAATATCTTACCGTTCTTTTCAAAGTCTTTAAGTGTGAAGAACATGAGTCTATCTTCATCTATCTTTAGTTTTGAAAGTCTTTTCGTTATGTCTCCATGTGGGTCTATCACTACGAACGAATACCCCTTTCGTCTTTGTATTAATTGATCTATAGTACTAGCTAACAGTGTTGTTTTACCTGTACCAGAACCACCAATAAAAGCCACATTCATCTCTAAGATTGATTGTGGTATGTTTGCCAAATATGACTTTTTAGATCTGAAGAGCTGTAATATCTTTTGAGGTATTATATTCATGAGTAATCTTTCATAATCATGCTTACTATACTCATAAGAGTAAATTTGTCTAGTCAATTGTGCTTTTGACTTTATTTTCAAGGTTCTATAGGGTGCGTATGCTAGATATTGATCTTCTTGTATTTCATTTATAAATAAAGATAGATACTCTTCCATAGTGAATAACCTATGCTCTTTCAGATACTTCTGTTCTGTAGTCAACATACCTTTCTCGACAACTTCTTTCAGTCTTATTTGTTCTATTTTCCAATCAACAAGTTGCACCCATTCATGCACTAAATCACATAAAGTAAGATATTTTTCCCCAAAAAGAATAGAGTTATTATCTTTGGGTGTTTCAGTAATCTTATCAAATAATTCCTCTAACATGAAAGAAAGAGATGAACCGTTATCGTCAACCATAGCTTATTATTTAGGTAGATTTATTAAGCTTGCATTTAAATATACCTTTGTCTTGGCATTCAAATTAATAAAAAAGTTTTCAATTTATGTCTACAGTAAAGCTAAGAAACAATACTATGATAATAAAAGTTCTGGACTTATATATATTGAAATAGATGAAATAGATTCAGGTGAAACAGAATATACATATATTGAATCAGAGCCAATAATAAAGAGAAATTACAATAAAGACTTACATGTTGATGAGGAATTTGCTACTATGAATAAGTATGCTAAAGATAAGTTAAGAGACATAGAAGACGTGCAGCGTGACATACAAATGAGTCAAGTAAAACAAGATGCTAAGAGCGAGATATTACAGAAGTCAATAGAGTTGTTAGCTGTTCAAATGAAGCATAACCAAGAGCTAACAATGAAGCATATAGACCATAAGATGCTTGAAGCTATGTATCATACAGACCAGAAGTTTCACGCTTTTGAGAAGTGGTTACAGAAGATGGAAAACGACATGTCTATAAATAAACTTGAAGCTGTTCACCTCATAGAAACTATGGGGTACAAAATGTCAGAGTTAGTACAAATGAATAAGAAACAAGTGCTAGATGTTGTAAGTGATCTTAATTACAAGCTAGATAGAGGTTTGATAAATGGAGAACATAACCTAAATATGAAGGTTGCAACATACGCCCTACAGCAAGAGAAACAACGTAGTAGCGACATGGGTTCTATTAAAGACAATATGTATACCATGAAAGAATCATTTCAGAATAGCATGTTTCAGATGGACAAGCACTTTACAAGTAATCTAAATGACTATCATGTAAAGAACATGCAGAACTATCATAAGTTAGATATGCAAAACATGAAGACTAATGAGCGTATGTCAGTATTGCAAGAGTCTCAAAACTCATTCACTGAATACTTAAATGGTATGGTTAGGGAATTGAAGACAGATAATACATATACTAAGAAACAAGTATCAACAGCTATTAGTAACTTTGATAAACTAAATAGTGCTAATCAGAAAACCTTCCAAGAAACATCAAAGTACTTAGACGCTAATAGTCAAACTAAATTCTTACAGGCACAAGAAAAGATCAATAGTAAGATATATGAGATGAAAGAAAAAATGGTTCTAAATCAACAGATAGAGAACCGCATAAAGCGTGAAGGTAAGATGCCACAAGGTGAAAGAGAAGGCTTGCAGTTAGCTATCAATAACAAGAAACTACTTATACAAAACCTTTCTCTTCGTAATGGTGATTTAGATTTAGTTAGAAGACATAAGAATGAGTTAAAACAATTAGAGTATAATTTAGATAGAGGTGTTAACTAGTATACGTCATCAAATACATCGTCAGTTAGTGCTACTTCCTTATCTGAAAGACTACCAGCGTACTTTTGTGTTGTAAGTATGGACTTATGCCCTAGTGCTTCTTTTAGCTTCCATACTCCATGTTTCTCTAACACTTTACGGCTGTATGTATGTCTAAATGTATAAGTTGTTAGGTTTATTTTTACACCTTGTGAAAGTGCTATATTCTTAAGTCCTTTATTTATGTAAGTCTTTATCTTATTGATTCTATTGTATTTCTGTTGTTTCGTTATATGTTTTTCACTATGAAGTATAGGCACTAGATAATAACCATCTGTATAGGGCTTTAATAGTTCTAGTGCATTTAACCTACGCTCATCTAATGGGATATTAGGTACTTTATCACCAGTCTTTATTCTACCAAAACTAACCTCGTTGTTATGTATATCTTCATATGACAATAGTGCTAAATCTGATATTGGTATACCTCTAAATAGATATAACAGGTTACATATCAAGAAAGAGAATTTATCTCGTTTGCATGATTCTGACCAGTCGTAACACAAGAACCCTTGTAGTTCTTCTTCGCTCATACTTCTTGATATACGAGCACTCTTTTCAAGCTTATGAAATTCAAAACCGTTAGGGTTCATAGAACTCTTAAAAGGATTGTTAGCTGTTATTTCGTTATATCTAGCTTTACTTATTAATGTTCTAAGTGTCTTGAAGTAAGTCCATACCGTTACACTTGCTATCTGTTCACCTTTTCTATTCTTCCTAGTGAATAGATACTTCTTAAGCCTCTCAAGCCATCTTTTATCAATAGAGTCCAATAGTAGGTCTTTACACCCAAACGAGCCTAAGACACTTTTTAACGTCTTAAAATTCAGCCTATCACCAAGCTTTTCTAGTGAAGTTAGTTCATCTATATACCAATCAAGGAAGGTTAGTAATGTTTTGGGTATATCATCACCTTCATTGATTTCAGTCTTAGGGTCAATACGTTCTTTTAGTTTATATTTGAATATAGGGAATGAGAATACTACGTTGTTAGATTCGTATGCTGATTGCATTTCTTCTAATATGTCTCTAGTGTTAGATTTAACAGTTAGTATTCTTTGATTAGCATTCAGATATGAATCACCTACTAAAGATTCACTTCTTGCTATCCAATCCTTCTCGTAACCATTCACTCCAATACTAATTCTCTTATATTTCCTTGGAGCAACATTTACTTGAATCATTAATGGGTGCTTATCGCCATCAACAGATTTCCCTTTAAAAAGAATGATTTTTGTCTTTACTTGATTTGGTATCATTATAGTGTCAATTATGTTATAAAAATGAAAAGTGTCAACATTAACACTTCTTATAACTTACTGACTATTATGACATTATGATATTGAAAGTCAAGAGATTTACCCCTGTCAAGGTAATGCTCTAAACCAACTGAGCTACACTCTCTATTCGGTCTACAAATCTATCAAAATTTATCATATCAAGATTAAATACAAACCAAAATGTTCTATTCTTATTTTACTTCAGCTTAGTTTAAGAATCAGTATGCTCATCTGAATGCTTATAGGTAACATTGCAGCTTTCACATATTAGTTCTTTGTCATTTCCTGATGGTTTCAATGCAATTCCTTTTAAGTGTTTGGTTGCATAGTCATTGATCCATCCAGCCTTAGGATCTTTGGTATTGATGTTTTCCTTTTTTACTCTTTCGTAGAAACGACCACCGTACTCTTCTCTTCCCCAGCAGTTTGGGCATACACCTTCTGGAAAAGATTCTTCTTCAGGAGTGTCTTTTTTCTTTAAGAAATTCAAAAGTGATTGTACTAAATTCATATTTGTATATTTTATATTATTTCATGTCCTCAAAATCTGATTCATGCTTTTCTACGATATCATTATCTAAGCCGTCAATCAATCTTTTAAATACGGACTTAGTTACTCGAACATATTTCAACTCTTCTTTATCATAACCGATCCATTTGAATCTATGGCCAAATGGACAAGGAGGAGCATCGGGCAATGTTCCTTTACGCATTTCGTAGCGATCAGGATTCAAATTAAAAACTGCGGCCGTTATCACTGGTAGATTATATTTTATTTTCTCTTTTTCCATGATTAGCTCCAACCTAACTGTTTTCTTTCATTCCAATAATACTCAGAACTCACTGCAAGTCCTTTTAAAAATGTAATCTCTTCCTTCTCTAAATTGAAATCATTCACTTTTAAGTTAGCCGATAAATGATGTTCAATTGAAGCACCGCTTAATACACTAAACACAGGAATACTATCCAAACAAAACCTTAGAGCTATAGCATCTACTCCAACTGCATATTTAACACCTAATTTTTGCAAATAACTAAATGTATCACTATAATTTGGGTATTTTGTATTTGGAAAGACACGCCCATTTGCCAAAGCCTCTTTGATCACTAATCTTTTACCTTTCTTGTTGATCTCATCAGCAATTATCGCAATACTTTGATCAAAGACATTGTAAGTCACTTGAAAAAGATCAAAAAGTTCTTTCCCATCTACTTTGACAGTCAATGCTTTCTTCAACACTTCTACTTGATTCGCTCCTGTCGTCGTTATCCCAATCAAAAGCCCATATTGTTTTTTTAGCTCGGACAATCTTTCTAGTATTGCTTCATTATCAAGCACTCCTGTCTCCAATGTTGCCGAGTGTATCTGGTAAGAAGTCAGGTATGGCACAAGCTCTTTAGATCTATTCCACTGAATATTTAATTTTTCTAATGAATGCTCTTTCACTTCATGAATTTCAGCATCTGGATCGAAATCAGCAACATATGTGTAACCCCATTTAGTGGCCAATTCAATGGTCGAATCATTCTTTTGAGAAACCCAATCAATGAGCATAGTTTCGGCAATACCATAACCTGGCGCTGTATCAAAGTATCTTACTCCCGATTGATAGGCTCTTTCCAACATTTGGATCCCTTTGTCTCTAAATACTTCCAGAGAAAACTCTTTCAATGTAGTTGGCTCTTTGATATTAATATATAATGGCCTGCCAATAGCTGCAGTTCCCAATCCAATTTTACTATTTATCATCTATTCCTTCCTCCTGTTATATTCTCATTTATAAAAAGCTATCAAACCGCTCAGAATGACAAGTATACCCATTCGGCTTGCGCACTAAATAATCTTGATGCTCAGGTTCCGCATCCCAAAACTCAGTAAATGGTTCGAGCGTAGTTGCTACTATACCGTCCCATCTTTTGGAATCATTTACAATTTGAATTACTTCTTTTGATATATCCTTTTCTTCTTCATTCTGAAAGAATATTGTAGATCTATAACTTGATCCCATATCGTTTCCTTGACGATCAACAGTAGTAGGATTATGGATTCTAAAGAAATAATCCAAGATCAATTTGAATGAAGTTTCATTAGGATCGTAAATAATTTCAATACCTTCTGCATGTCCAGGATGGTTTCCGTATGTTGGATTATCATTTTCACCACCTAGGTACCCTACTTCCGTTTCTTTAACTCCTGGGCGCACTCTGAATAGCTCTTCCATTCCCCAAAAACATCCTCCCGCTATGTATGCTTTTTTATAGTTGTTCATTTCTTTCTTTTTATTATTATTTGATCCTTTTTTCTTCAATGAGGCAGCATTGATACAATATCGTAGACCACTCGGTTGAGGACCATCTTGGAAAACATGCCCAAGATGTGAATCGCATGTATTACAAATCGCTTCGATCCTATACATCCCAAAACCTTTGTCTTTATGATAAGCAACAGCGTTATCCGATATCGGTTGTGTAAAAGATGGCCAACCTGATCCACTTTCGTATTTTTCCTCACTATTAAAAAGCGGAGAATCGCAACAAACACAAGAATAAGCACCAGCCTCAAACAAACTGCACATCTCAGAACTATGTGCACGTTCAGTACCTTTCATTCTCGTAATCCGAAACTCCTCATCAGTGAGGATTAACTTCCACTCCTTCTCTGTCTTCTCTACCCTTTTATCAGATTGTGGGTTGCCATTATTAGCAAACTTTAACACGTCAATCCATTTAAGTGTCATAATGAGTCTTTTATTAATTATTAATTTTTTATACTTCCCTAGGCACTAACATTTCGTTTATTTTTAAATCTAGCCTCAACAAAGCATTATTAGGATCAGATCCAAATATAGAATAAACAACATCTCCGTTAGTATCAACCAATATCCAATGCGGAGTGCCTCCCGCTCCATAATTTAAAAATGTTGTATCATAGTTTTTATCCTTGTAAAAGGGAAATCTAATTAAAAATTCGGTTTTAGCTTTTTCAAACTTCTCTTTCGTAAAGTCTAGACCTTCAAAATTAGTATGTATTCCTATCACCTCTAATTCCTTCCCTTTTTCGAAAACTATTCTATTCGCATAAGGAATTGCCCTACCTAAACATCCTGGGCAACCTAAGCCAAATATAAGTATCAATAGTGGCTTTCCTTTATAACTTTCTATCGTAGGAGTCTCTTGACCAAAAATCGATTCTAATGCCCAAGGTGTCAATGGCTTTCCAATCTCTAATTGGTTTAGATTCAATCTATTATTATCCATAAAACTCTGTTTTGTATTCTTTCTAATCTATTAACAATTCAAAAACCCCTCGTCTATATCATCTAAGGAACGTTATAAAACAAGCACTTTTTAGTATTAATAATTTCATCAATTATTCTCACAACACTTACTTATTGCACTTCTTCGTCACTCATATATGTATTTATTTAATAAATTGTCAGAACTTAACTTTTGAAACAATATTGATTAGTCAAGTGAGTTAAAAAAATCAACTCGACAATTTCTCTAAATTCTTAGCAAATCCAAATAAAAAAATTACCGCTAACATTATCAAGTTGTCCGTTTATTCTTTCTTCAACACCATTCGTCAAATTTCTATAAAACTTATTTATTTATGTTGTATCTTAGTAAACCAATACTTTTTTCACCAAGATCAAAATAATTATTAATAGCAAAGAGTATTTTAGGTAAAAATATACAAACACAATTGCCAAATAAAGGTGTATAAAAATTGAGATTATTTTAAGTAGAATCCAGATTATCTAATTGATTCCAATCTGGAGCAGTCAATCTCATATTCTTTTTTCATTCAGACCATTTGAATTGACACTTCGAAGGAAGTAAATTCTTTTGTTATCTGACAAAAAACCACAAAATTTATGAAAAACCCATCCCAATCTTCAAACTGGTACGCAATTTATACTAGATCAAGATTTGAAAAAAAGATCTGTACTGCACTGATCAAATCAGGTTTTGAAACCTTCTTGCCTATGATAAAAGAAAAGAGAGCATGGAGCGATAGAATCAAAACTGTACAAGTACCACTATTACCTAGTTATGTGTTTATAAAGGCTAAAATTACTGAATTTCCTAAAGTATATTATAGTCCTGGTTTTGTTCGATTCGTTGCTCAAGAAGGGAAACCCTGTGTGATAAACGAAAAGGAAATCAATTTATTGAAAAGTATAATTACGAATGGATATGAGGTGAAAAAGAACAACGGATTTGTTGTCGGTGAGATGGTGCGTATAATAAGAGGACCATTGAGAGGTTGGGAAGGACGAATCAACAATAAAAAAGGAAGTACAAGGATAGTATTTCAATTTGATTGTATTCAGCAAGCGATATGTGTTGAAGTTGGTACTGGAGATGTAGAGCGAGTGCAAACAATGAATAAAATGAAAATAAAGGCTGCTAGCTAAACTTTTTCAACATTAAACAAGATTTATAAAAAGGAGTTTAGTCATTATTGATGAGATAATCGGTTTTATTCAGATAAGTATTTTGGAAACACGAACAGTATTACCCCAATACAAATGGAGTCGGATCTACCTTTGTATTATTTCTATCAAGAAATAATTCAAAGTGGATATGGTCTAACATATTGGGTGAACGGTACTCAACAGAGACTGCTTGAGCTACTCCAATCTCCTCACCTCTACCTACAATGTCTTTTTCTTTTAGAGCGTCTAGAAGCGTCGAATACATCAAGCGAACTCGATATCTACTATCCGCTCCAGAACCAGTCACTTCGATATACCTTAACTTTGGTTTAGACGTTGAGGCCCAACCAAACTTTGAAATTTCGCCTTGGATCGGAGAAAATATTGATTCTCCTGCAGTACATTTTATATCTAATCCTAAGTGGTCACGATCTCCTCTTCCCGCTCCCCAATGACCATCGCCTGCAGAATCACTTCTCATCACCAAATCCCCACTTAAAAATGAAGTGAACTGAGGTCCAAAACCTGCTATCATTCCATAAACAAAATCAATATCATTGTTTGATTTAATACTACTTAAAGAGGCTATCCCTATTCCCTTTATAGCTAAAACATCGTTTTCAGAGCTTAATGATCGTGCTGCAATAATCCGGTCTGATAATGAAGGCCCTAATCCTTTTAGTTGTATTAAATTTTGACGAGAGATAGTATTAATATTTATTTGATTCATAATTTTTTATTTATTTTGAGAGATTCAAGAACCATACTGATCATAAAAAAAGTGGGAAATCCCTTTTGGACCATCCTTTCTTTTCAATTACCCCAAGTGCTTCGAAGAGAAATCGCAATGCCCAAGATGAAGACTACCATCAAAAAGAATATACAACGACTTTCGGCAGTATTGTTAATCGCTCTTGTGGGAATTACAGATACCTCAGGCCGTGCTACAAAGACCAATACAGTAAACAGTATCATCTGAGAGTTAATAACCAGATATGGTCCCAGTAAATCAGTCTAAGAAATCAAAACTGTCAGAATGATGTTACCCTTTTGATTTTTCAACCAAATATTTTGGCGTATAAGCTGAATCATAATTCATTTCAAATCCTTTATCAAAAGCCAATGAACCAATTGCTGTTAACGGTATTGAAAAAAAACCTGTAGCATCATTATAAAGTGGAGAATCTCCTCTGTTGAGCCCTCTTTTTTGACTCCAATATTGCTGGTGCTTAATCAAAGCTTCTTTCCAGCGCTCCGAAAATTCAGTGACATTATTGGCAAACAAGCTTGCCAATAAATCCAGTTGTGGGGCTTCAATCAAATCTACATAATCATGGTCTGCAACGATGATTTCACTCCTTCCAAAACTTTTATAAGTTTGTAACATTAATTGATCTTTCTCTGGTTTGGACTGTAAAGACGCTTTTAAGAAGGAAGTGTATATATTGTGATAACTATCTTCCTGACCAACCGCCGAATCAAGTAAAACATCAGAAATTGAAGATAGAATATCTACCCCTTTGTCATCACGGCAAATTATTGCTAAGAAAAGAGCTTTTCTCCAATTATCATGACCCAATCTTTGCTTTGGCTCAATAGCCTCAAGTAAGAATACATTATCCAACAATTGAATTTCAACTGGATGATCAGAATCTGCAAGTGCAAAATTACCTATCATGGCATCTTTTAAAAGATGTAAATAATGCTGACATATTTGGGGAGATTTTTGAAGAGCGAATGCATAGCCCATCGTTTCTTGTACAACCAATATCAATCGAGCCAATTTCCTGCCATCTGTTTTTGATTTATCCATCAATTTGGAGACTCTAGAAATTCTACTTTCAAAAAGTTCCGAAATCAATTGATTATCAAAAGTGTGTAATTCTTTCATTATTCAAATATATTAAATTTACTGATCTCCACATCTTTTAACCCTCCTGCCTTATCCAATTTCTGCTTGACCAATAAGTACTCAATTGCCTCATCATCAAATGCCACTTGCATTTTTTCTGCTAGTTTTTTTGATGCTGGATTCTTTTCCATATTGCCTATTATGTCTTCCAAATAATCTGGAGTTCCTTGTTGCTGTCTTCTAGCGCCTACTTTTCGAGAACCTAATCCGGAAGAACCGCCTTTAGCTTCAACAACAACTAATTTTCCGTCTAGTTCCCAAACTTGATCCACAACACCAGAACGAGAAGGCCAATCTTCTACTTTTATATCCGGTGGTGGGTAGAGACGTTTGGCCCCTTTTCCCTTCATATATGCTTCTGCCGCCTTTTCTCCCAGAAGTCCACTTCTTTTTATTACTTCATAATTTTGCTTGTTATATTCATCCGTTCCTTTTTCATGCGTATCTCTCTCTTTTTTACGCTTATCTCTTTCCACTTTGATCTTATCCATTTCGGTCTTAATAGATGGATCGATATCTGCTTGTTTCAAATCATCTATTTTAGAATGATCTGCATAATCATCTATCTTTTTCGATTTGCTGTCTGCTTTATTAAAACGTTTTGTATTCTCATTATAAATATATTCCTTGCGCTGAAAATCAAGCAGTTCTTCTTCTGAGAATTTGGTGTTTGGATTATCAGCTTTATATTTATTAATTACGTCTTGTTCAGCTTTAGTTGCAACGGGTTTTTTAGGTGCTGATTGAGTTTTATTAGTTTCAGTAGAGTTTGAACTTTCTCTATGATCTTTTGAATTATCAGGCTTTTTTTCCACATCCGTATCAGGCTTCGCTCTACGTTTCTCCGCAGCCTCTTTCATCACTTTCTGTTTATTGGCATCCGGGAGTTTTACTTTCCCTTTTACTTTCTTAGATTTTGCTGCAACTTTCCCTAATTTGCCGAATGCCTTTGCCAATTTTCCAGCTTTCCCTGCCCACTTAACTGCAGTTACTGCGCCAGCTGTGAAGAATGCCACTAGAACTTCAAAAATGATATATCCAATTATTTTACCAACTGCTCTGCCTTTATCAAATGCGGATTTAGCCATAAACTCATCCCACATCTTTTTTGCCGTCTCATCCAATTCAGAGATAGATTCTATGAATCCTTCATATATCTCTATAAAATAATCCAGTAATTCTCCATTTATCATTTTTTCGATTAATGTCCCTGCTAGTTCAAACAGGTCAACAATTCCCGCAAACACATCAACAAATGCTGCCCATAATCCTTCAAAAGTTCCGATTTGTATACCTATTTGAAAGAGGAAATAATCTTTAAGGAATTCAACTACTGTATTTGAGACTGATCCGGCACTCGCTAATCCTTGACTCTTTAATTCTTGTATGATTGCATTGCTAGGCAGCCATATGTTGTGTCCTTTTTTTAAGTAGAGGCTATTCCATATACGCTGAGACTCCTCACCGCTCTTATCCAACAATAGTTCTCTAAATAGACTTACATCTTCATTATCTTTATTGTACCCTAGGCCTTTCTTACCTTGAGCTTCATTGATAATCGCAATCGCATGAACATATAATCTTACATCGTCTCCCCATTTTCTGACATCTATGCCCTGTCCGCCATAGTGATTGGCAATTACATCTTTTAGCATTTCTCCTTCATGGATGTAATAAAGTTCAGATTGGAGATCAGGAACTGGATAATGTACATATTGGTAGGGTACCCAACCTTTTCCACTTCCTCCCACGACTAATAACCACTTAGAATCATATTTATAATTACCAATAACTTGAACCATTTCGTTATATTTCAATCGAAAATAGTCGCCTCCTCCAGCAGGTTCTGCATATATTTTTTTGCCAAGAGTTTTTATAACATTATAGTTGTCATCGTCTACTTCTTTTTCTACTTCATATTCTCCCCACCAGAAAGTTTTTGTTTCTTTTACTTTTTTAGTTCCAAGCCACCTAGCTCCAATTCTTCCCAACTTACTTATTCGGGTACCAATTGGATGTTCCTGATCATCCTCACCTACAGTTTGAAAATGATCTGTATTTGATTCTATTTCAAAAGGCTCTCGTTGTATTTTAGTTTCATTTTTTTGTTGCACCACATGAGTCAACTCATGCGCCAATAAATGCTTTCCGTTTTCACTAGCTGGATTATATTGTCCTTTATTGAAGTAAATATTATTTCCGTGGGCAAATGCTTTTGCGTTTAATGATTGATTCATTTGAACGGCATTGCTATCAGTATGCACTTTTACCTTGGAAAAATCTGCCCCGATACTTCGATTCATAAAGCTTTGGGTAGTTTCTGGTAAATTCTGACCATTTCCTTTACTTTGCTGAAGAGTGGATTTTAAATGGCGCTGAGACTCACCTTTGTTGCCAATTCCTTTCATTTGCAAAATTTCTTCTTCCTCCTCTTCGCGTTTCTGAATAATGGGTGAGATCGCTGGAGTCACTGTTTTCATTTGTAGTTCCCCTTCTTCAAAATCTTCACTTTTTCTTTGGATTGGAGGCGGAGATTGAGGCATTTTCATGACCTGATCAGCAATGGCATCAGCTTCCTGCTCATATTTATCACCAGGTTGACCAATGGTCAATTTTGGCTGAATAGTTTTATTTAAAATTAGCTGATGCATAATTTTTAAGTACCTACGACATTAACAATAGCATCGGAAATTCTGTCTTTCCCTATACTATCAAAAACCAAAAACATTGCCTTTAAATTAACTTGCAAAAAATAATATTTATCCTGTTATTCATTATACTTAAAATCAGTTTTTCCTTAATTCAATCCCATTTTAAACATTAGCTTATTCACTAGAGAAGATGGTAAGACTAAAACTCTAAACATTTCTTACTGTTTATATGTAAGATTTATCAGATCGGGTAGGAAAAAAGAATTTCATTATAGGCGTCCACTACATACTGTGTACCACCATCTGTAAACTCTACCCAAGCATGTGTGCTGCTCGTCTCCCAATCTGGTGACAAGCCCATTTGCTGTGAAACATCATGAACTGCTGCCGTATAATTCCTACATACATAATCACCGTCCGATAGATCCCCATCTCTCCCTTCGAGAGTCATGACTGCACTATGAACCTCATTATGCAGACATATTATTCTATCTCTAAAATTATTTTGTTGGTTACACCTTGTTGCTATGTTGGTGGTCGTTTGGGAAGAGAGAGAACTTCCAACGAAAACAAAAGTAATAGCCTCAGAAAATTGATTTCCAGCGTTTCTATGTCCTTGAAGCCACTGAGCATTACTTATTGAACCAACATGATTTGTAGTTCCTCGTGGGACTGGGGCTCTTTCAGTTCCCTTGAACCATCGTTGTATTGTAGGTTTTTTTGATTGCTGAATAGTATGTGTTAACTCATGCGCCAGAAGATGCCTTCCTCCGGTACTTTGTGGATTATACTCCCCTTCATTAAAATATAAATCACTCCCATGTGTAAAAGCCCTAGCTCCCAATGACCGATTCATCTGAACAGCATTATCATCTGTATGCACTCGGACTCCGCTAAAGTCCGATCCAAAAGCATTACTCATTTGTTGATTAGTGGCATTTGGCAACCCTGATCCCCCCCCCTTAGACTTGTTTAATTGTGAAGACAAAGAAGCAGAGGCATTCATTCCTCCACCTTCAGGTTTTGCCTGTAATATTTCTTCCTCTCCCGTCATTGATTCCATCTGAACTAATGGAGAGTTAGTCCTTGTAAGCGGTTTCATCTGCAAAGCTTCTTTTTCGCAATCTTCACACTGTCTTTGAATCGGTGTATCCGGTTGCGACATACGCATAACCTGGTCAGCCATAGCATCAGCCTCCTTTTCATATTTATCACCAGGTTGGCCAATGGTCAGCTTAGCCTGTATCAAAGGCCTTTTACCTCTAGGTTTTAGTTGTGGGTTAGCGAATGTCATAAACTAGGAAGTTTTATTTATAATATACTGCAGGTCTTCAAAGATTCTTTTTAGGATAATGTACATGTTATCTTTTAGTAAGTCAATGATTTTTTTTGTTCAAATTACATCAAGATCAGTCTCTACCGACTTTCATCTTCAATCATTATGAAGTTTCAGGTTTATTAGTATTGAGGTGAGAAGTTCAATATTCGATTTTACAAGGTTCTACCACTTTTTTGATACTCTTTCCTTATTCCATCAATCAAGTCTTTCAAAAGGATCTTGTTATCTCCTCTACTCAAGGCTTTTAATGAACAGAATTGTATTACATTCACAATCACACCACCAGAGATCTCATACTTTGCGGCAATCGCCTTTAAATCAATAGCCCTCTCCAATTCACATGCTTCAGAGAATCCATTTTCCCAAAGAAGAAAGCGTTCGTTTTTAGAAGGCATTGTAAAGTGAATAATACTCTGAAATCTTCTCAAAAAAGCCTCATCAATATTGCCTTTCATATTTGAAGCCAGGATCACTAATCCATCATATTCCTCTATTCGTTGCAATAAATAGGAAACCTGTTGATTAGCATAACGATCATGTGCATCCTTAGTACTCGTTCGTTTTCCAAAAACAGAATCACCTTCATCGAAGAATAGTATCCAGTTCTTATGCTCTGCTTGATCAAAAACTTTTGCAAGATTCTTTTCAGTTTCTCCAACGAACTTTGAAACCATTTGCGATAGGTCTATCCGGAAAACATCCAAGCCAATTTTCTTACCCAAAAGAGTAGTAGTCATCGATTTCCCTGTTCCTGGCGGACCATAAAAAAGAGCTTTATAACCAGGTTTTAATATTTTCCTTAATTCCCAATCATCAAGTAGAATGCCTTTATATTTTAGCCATGTTTCTATTTCTTCTATCTGATATCGTATATGTGGCCCTAATATCAAGTCCTCCCATTCCATATTTGTAGTCAACAATTTAGCTGGAAACTCAGTTGAAAAAGTCGGTTTTCTGATTTCTCCTGTAGTGAATAAATCTAGGGTTTCTCTAGATATTTGAATTCTACCAGTAAGAAAAGGCTCGCCAGATGTAACACTGTCAAGCCAAAGGATATGATTTTCAGCAAATATATGGTCAGCTTCAAAAGGCTTAATCAACGCAAATCGACGGGTAAGGTCGCCAGCAGATAGGATGAACATCAAGGTCTCCCCTGTTGGCAAAAAACCATTATGGTCTTGGCCGATTTTTCCACCAAACTCAGTATATAGTTGTTGTGTAGTAGTATTCTTTTGAATAAAAACATCAAGCAACTCTGGTCGTATATGCGGAACTGCTGCAAGGATTAAAAGAAATCGCTCTTCAAAATTAAGATTGTGTTCCTTGATAAATTTTGCATATCCAGATAAACTTCCATTGAAATCCGGTGGTGTGATTTCAAAAACATTTTTGAATTCTATTTCTTGATTGGAATTTAGCTCCGAGCGAGTTCGAAGCACCTTTTTAAACCAGAATAGTTCTTTTTCAATGTCCGATGCATTTAATATGATCTTTTCACTTACCATCTTACGTGAATTAAATTAGTATTCCACGGAAATTTCATGACAGATATTGGCCAATTCAATTTATCCAACAATAGATCATATGATTTTCTTTCAATACTTAAAGTCCATCCACTTTGGTCATTAGAAAAAACACCCCCTCGAATAATAAATGACTGCCTCAGACCGTCTATTGAAGAACTTTTTAGAGCCTTCCAATTTTTCAGCACAGCACCTAAAAGATTTTCGCATTCATGTTTTTCTTCATCAGACAACTCAAACTCCAACGGTACACTTGACACTACAGGCAGATTGCAGATTAACTTATTTAGAGCAAACTCAGACTCTTCAGCTGCTTCATTACCAAATGATAAATAATGTAATAGTTGAATTGCTCTCCATTTATTAGATTCGCCTTCGAATTGCTTCTCTTCATCGAGTAAACCAAATTCCTTGAAGAAGATTTCCAAATAAGGCCAAAGAATTACGAGGCCAGAATTTTCAATCATTAGGCTTTCAAGGTTCTCCTTTCTATTTGTTGTATTATAAGCTAGACTATCTTCAAACCGATGTATTTCTTCCTTATTCAATTCTTTTTTATTCATAGAGGATGATTCCAAATTGATTGTCATAGATTTTATAAAATCCTCTTTTTTACCGAACGTGAAGCTCCATCTTGTCAACTTCTTTATTTTGGATATAAACCTCCTTGTATAAGCCGCATCAAAATTTTCAAGTAAATAATTGCCTAAAAATGAAGTAACTAACTCTGTATCGATCTGTATTTTGGAAGTAGATTTAGATAAAATAACTTCTTTGATCAGGAAGTCCAGAATTTTAATTCTCGCAAACTTATGAATAGAACTCACTCTATCTACTTCAATGATAAGCCTATGAATTTCAGAACTCAAGATCAAGGTTTCTTTCCCTTTAGTCGAATACAATTTGGAAAATAAAATGGTCAGTTCTTTATCCATCAAATTATTTATCAGCCTTTGTCTCACATTTTTAAACCGTAAGAGAGGAATAAAACTTTCTACTTCTTTCGTACGCCATTCCTTTTCAATTACTTTCTGAAAAAGCTGTGAAACATCATCTTTTTTTTCTGTACTCCACCATGGAAGAAATCCTGTTTTAAGATATTCCTCAAAAATGCTAAAATCATTATGGCTTGAAATACCCCAACTGGGATTAGATATATCTTCATGTTGTTGATTCTCATTTAAGCTGTGCACAATAGGAATCTTTCTAATTTCTATTCCTTTCTGAGCAATTTTATTCTTTGCACGATATACTATTTTCACCAATTCATCTTCAAGCTTAGACTTAAGCTGAATTCTTATATCATCCGCCAGATGTTCAATCCTCAGGTTACCAATATCTAAATCCAAGTGATCTATTCTAATAACCTCATTTGTCAAATTCAAATTGCAAAAAACATCATCAATAATTGGAATTATTATTGAATTATACATTTTTGAAATACGATCCTGCACTTCAGAACCTATGTATTTATCAGGCACATCGATATCAATAATCTGCCTCTTTATTATATGTTTATTTATTCTAATCACCGTTTTAATGGTAGGTTAATATTTATGCTCTTTGTAAATGATTTACTTACATTTCCTACTTCATTTTTCACCCATTTATCTACAACTGTCTTCATTCGTAATTTAGGAATAGTATTGTAAACCGCCGCAGTTTGTTTCAATGTCTTAACCGAGGTAGTAGACAATGTCTTTGGCTGAGCAATAGAAAGTCGATCCAAATAGCTAGTCGTCAAAGTCTCCATTGCTCTAGAAAAAATCTTTTTATCATTTCCAACAACTGATTCAAACACTTTAACAAGTTCCCCTCTTCGTGCAGAAAATTCTTTATTGAGGCGTACAGCCTTTAGGTCTTTCGAACTATAAAATTCATTAATGCTCACTGAAGAGGCCTGTAAGAATGGTTTTAATTTAATACTTGCTTCATCAATCAACCTACCCATTGATTTGTCATTGACTTTTGATTTATTGACAAAATTCTTTGCGATTCGGATTGATTCAGTAGAGCCCTCTTTGACTCTTATCTCTTTAAAAAGATCTCTAAGATCAACAGTCAAATCAGTAACAACAATTTGGGATCTAAGTATAATAGTTTTAACATCTGTTGATATTGTTTTGACATCTATTGTCACCTTCTTAATATCAAACCCTAGTTTAGAAATGGACAGATCATAACTACCAAACGGTACATCCGAAAGAATAAAAATTCCATCATCATTAGTCTTCACTTCATCAACATCTGCATTCAATACTGTAACCGTTGCGTCAAAAACAGGAGGTCCACTTGCGCTATTTTCTACTACACTTCCTGTAACTTCTGCAAGATCTGGTTCCTGATTAAAATCTCTTGAAATTATCGGGATAAAGATTGTAACCCTATTTTTACAAACCGCCTCCTCATTTTGAGAACTGTCAAATATCTCATAATCAAATTCGTCTGTTATTATACCTATATTAGGATTTGCTTTTTGAAATTTTGCAACTCTATCCTCGTCCACAATAAAAGTCATTTGTTCTACCTTTTTCGGTTTTCCTTTTTTGTCATTACTAAATTTTATTTCAAAGCTTGAATCAACGTATTCAAATTGTACATTTCCGAATTGAGGATCAGTTGTGTTTCTTGTTTTGTAAATTTCACGATCATAAACATGACTGATCATCTTTATTTTCAATGGTCTAAACTCATTAAAGAAAGTGAAATTATTAGACTCACTTTGCTCCGTCACAGGAATAACCACTCCACAAACCGGTAAGCCTAAAGGATCAAGCGTAAGTGCTGCGTTTGGAATATCTCCACAATCATCACAACAAGCTCCATTAAGCGTAAAATCACCTACGACTGTACCTTCAAATCCCTCATGCACATCGTTTATTTTCATGAAATTTTCTTTCAGTTTCCCAAATGGACCTTTAGAGCCTATTGCTCCTGCAAAAAGCCTTTCAATCGCTTCATCAACATCAATTTTAGACTCTATTTTTGATAAATATAGAAGAAGTAAAGTTCCACCTTGTGGAACACCTGATTTATGGTCCACTCCAGGATGAGCTTTAAGAAAATTTGAAAATTTGAGAGACTCTTGAAATTTTTCTTTTCTAAACTTCATAGTATCCGAAATTACACCCACTGATATATATGGCCAAATTCCAAGAAAGCAAAGTGCTTTATAAATTGCGCAATAAATGACTATTATAACATAAGACTGTAAGGTTGCCTGTGAATTTGTGGCATTAGACGCTAAACGTTTCATGATCTCAATATGGACCTCATACATACAAGAATATTTTCTCTTCCATTCCACAAGATTAAATTCTTTAAGATCGACTTTCATACTGTCAATCAACTTGCACAAACAGTCATTGAAAAAGTCAAAGTAATCTGAAATAGATGAATTGTCTGCAAAGCTGTTTGTTGCAATTCTAGCATTATCATTGTTTAATTTTTCAGCTTGAGATAAATTATCAAGTGAAGAAATTACCTGATGGCCTGCAAACTCCCAATTCTTACTCGTTACATTCAATCCAATATCCGATAGGTTAGAAAACTTAACTGGATTTACACTTATTGGGTTAAAATCAGACCTTGCCGAAAATGCTTTACTCGTAAATGCTGAAGTGCTTCTAAATGCTCCCTCCTCATTTGAAGATTCAGATCCTGATCTAAAAGATTTCAAAAAGGCAGAAGTCAATGTCTCTCGCTTACTAATTAAATCACTCAACCGCGTAGTAATTGAAAGCATGGATTTCAAGTAATACAATGATTTATTTCTCCAGATCGAATAATCTGGTTGAATATCAGAATAAATACACTCCGGAAAACCAAGCTCTAATCCTTTTGTACCAAGGTAAACTGGCTTCACATCGAATTCAAGATTCTTTTGACTTTTGATGGCCTCAAGATTTTGCATTACATCTATCACATGTTGTCCAATATGCCCTTCAATTCGAAGAAAGTCATAAGCATCCAAATCATACTCTAATGGAGTAGTTACTTCGCTTCTCGCAAAAGATAGTGGAGAGTGCTTGTCATAAGAAAGTACATTCCTTCCAAGCCTTGGTTTATTATTTCCTCTCCACAACTCTTCAAGAGTTCCTTTTAATTCAAATTTGCTTGATGTTGAGATGTTTTGGTAAATTGGAATAGTACGGTCCGATAAATATGATTTTTTTTCGCAACTTGGAGTTACTTTAGTCGTGAGTTCTAATTCAGCTGGTTTTCTTAATCTGTCCAATTCAAAGCTCTCAATAAGCAGTACTATTTTTTGATGTAACGCTACAACATGAGAGAGTAACCCTTTTTGATTTCCATAAATTGGGGTTTGTGAAAAACCATGTCTCGATTCGGAAGTTGTTCCATTCCCTACATTTTGATTCAAATATCCTAAGATTAAATGTTTTGGAAAACGATCAGTATCCGGACAACATAATGAAAGTAGATCACATGCACTATCTCTGAATTCTATATATGCTAAAATCAGATCTTTCATAAAGTCATAAAAATATTGCACCCCTAACAATTGGATAGGACTGCCATCCGCCGCGGATCCATACTCAATCCATTTATTCTGGATATTTTGAAACACGACACTTTCAAATGGGTTCTCTCCATATATAGGGCCTAAAGCTGGTTCATAGGCATTATACGACTCTGTTAGCGCCGACACAAGCTCGGTATAAACAGACGAAATGGAAGACATGAAATTAGCTGCATAAAAATTATAATACTCACTTTCAAAATTACCAGCTCTAAATAGCGTCCGTGGCATAATGACTTGTGGCAATGTAAATTGATTTTGGAAGTCGATTTCCTGATACCCTCCCTTTGTTCTATCCAACACCTTTTGAAGGTCTGATCTTGAAATTAACAGTTTCCGCAGGTTTAGAAATCGGTCGATTCCTAACTCATCACAACTTTTACCAAGACATGATTTAAGGTCTTTGTCAAAACATTCGATGTACAATATTACAGCATGATCTTCGAAGTCAGTTTTATTAAAATCTTGTACCTCATTGCCTGGATCTGTTTCCGCATTCGCAGACAATAATTCATGTAAGACAACATCCTGTAAACCAGCTGCATCTTCAAATGGATCATAGACAACATTGTCCAATTTAATATAAGGTCGAACACGTGTCATAACACAATCCCCACACATTTTGACAAGGTACCCTTCGGATGTGACTCCTACCCCTTTCGAGATTGTTATTGAATCGCCTGCTTGAGTAGATTCACATTTAATTTCCAAACCGCATGCAATTCCAACTCCGATCAGAGCTACTCTTGTCATTCGGTTTTGCTCGTCGAGGTATTCCACGAGATTATTTAGTTGTGAAGATGTCAGCACCTGATTATCTTCAAAGACGGGATATTTTTTGACGAGTAATGCCATTATTTGAAATTTTAGAATGTTCCTAAAACAGAATTATTTAAAATGATAGATCCTTCGAATGTGTCATCATCATCACAGCTGTGCAGTGTTCCTGACGGATAGATATTTCTCAACTTACTGATGATACTTATAAATTCATCCAATGCATTGACGAGTTCCAAAGTGTTTTTTTCTTCTTTACCAATCTGGATCAACCATTTTTTATAATTACATTCAAATTCCGCCATTTGCTCGCAGTTGATCCAACATATATTGAGCAATAAGTGTGCAGGAGATTCAAGGCGGATTGTTTTTTCTACAAATTTTCTTATATCTAAGTTAGTCAGTTTACCTGCCCAAAATGGAAGGACAACACTGATCACACATGAGTAAGGATCCACTTGATTACAGGATTCACATTCCTCTTCATCTAGATTTATTGGCAATAATGTGTCTTGGATATATTCCTGATTCTTTTCAATTTGGATTCCAATCTTTCCCCCTCCTAAATTCACTGCAGATTGGACAATGTATAACCCATCATTTGTTCCGTCAGAACCTCTGCTATTTTTGATTTCAATAATCGTATTAGAACTGATCCCCAAAGCATCTGAATCGTCAACCACAATTCTTTTCTCATTGGCTATTATATTTGATATTTCAACTTTTCTTACATACGATAATTTCCCATTTATGGCATCAGTATCTGGAATATTAAAAAGCATATCCTCTTTAGTATCTATAAAAGTCTGATTATTGGGACCATAATAAACACTAGAGATTTTTGTATAATTTCCATCATTAGGAGAACCTCCTAAAATCTTTAGTGAACAATGATCAATCTCGTTTGTGATGTCACTCGAAACAATAAACCGATTGATCGAAGCTTTCGCCTCAACAATAGGAATAGTTTTTCTGAAATATACATCTCCATTCTTAACTAAGGTATCAAATAATGATGTTCCTGTTGCGGGTATAAAAGCCAATTCATTTATTCGCGGACGCAAGAGAGTATGTTCTATAATATGTATTCCTTCATTGCTAGCAAACTTTTCAATGAAAAACGATATAAGTTCTGAAATTGCACGTTCATCCTCCAGACCTTTAATAGTGACAATGGTATTATCAATATTTTTTATCTCATAACTCCTATTTATTACCAATTCTCCAGAAACATCGTCAGAGAATAATTCTTCTTGGAAAAACAAGATTGTATTGGCCCCACTTGTGCCTATACTTTTAATTGTATAAGATCCAAGATTCGTAACTGTTTCAGATCCCGTAATTTCGACTTTATCACCTTCAAATATCAAAACTGAACTTCCTCTCGATATTTCAATCGAACGAGTATTGATGTCAACATTTATAATCGAAAAAGACTGGCTGTATTTTAAATTTTCCTGCTCTAAAGAAACTGGTGGAGATGTCGTTAATGTTATTTCTACATCTGGCCCTTCCCCTAATACTGATGATACTGTAAAAAGATTCCCATTGCCAATTTCAACTAAATCGGAACTCAAATCACCAATTTCATCCGCCACAATATTATTATAGTCCTGACTAAAACTACGGCCTATCTCAACCCCGTACCTATTGCACAGAATTATTGTATAATTAGCAATTGTTCCATCATCGAAATCAAAGCCATAACTTTTTCGAGCTGTACCAAAACCTACCAACTCACAAAGTCTTCCCATTGCATCCTCTTTACCTTTTGCAATGATTTCAGTTTCAGTATCACCTGCTTTCATGCCACCAAGAATGGTTCCTCCCAATAGGCGATTCTCAGGCAAAAATTCAAATGGTTTTGCATAAAGAGAATAGTTTATTTCATATCTAGGTGGCTGATCGTCTGGAGGGCTTAAGTTTGCAAGTACTGTAAACTCAAAATAATTGAGAATCGGCATAGCAAGATTTTTTCTATTCGCTTCGGCATTATGACAATACTCAGGAAGCATAATTTCTTCGATGAGTTCGTTTTTGATAAAATCATCAGCATCCCCACCTGAGATATCAGATGTAAAATTTGTTCTGTTGCTTTCAGCCAATGTTTCTCCGTCACAAATCAAAAAAACGGTAAAATTAGGTCCTCCATTAGTCGGAAGAATTTTATAGTTCTCTCTACATGAACCATTCATGATTACTGATTCCAAGGCAAGTTTAGTGGATTCTTCCGATTCGAAAGCAACCCCTGTTGGACTTTGCATTTTCACTAAAACAGCAGGAGCTTTAACAATCTCAAAAGTGTACATACCTAAAGCATCTAACAAGACAAAGTTTGGACCGAATACCAATTCTTTGGCAGTTATAGTAGGCATCCCTAATAAAAGAGAAGCTCTCTTTTCTAATCCTGAAACATTATCTACATGCCATTTTTTGCAAGAATCAAGATAGTTAAATGCTTTCCCTCTTGATGCACTCAAATCTGGGTACGCATCGAGAAAATTGAGTTTATCCTCAATTAATTCTGAAGCTGCTTTGGCTCCAGTAGCTTTATAAATAAGCAGAGCATAATCAGTGAATGATTCTGCAAAACGTCCTAAAAGATGATCGAGAAATTTGTTCCTTCTTTTTTCATAAAGGGCTTTGTCCTCAACGATATTTTCTAAAGCTACCAAATGACCAACCTTATTTACATATAATGGGTCTGCATTCGGAACAACATCGTAAAGAGGCTGTGAGAAGTAAGTTCTATCAATTTTATATTCTCCGAATTCATCTTTCTCATTATTCATAGAGAAGATATCTTTGACATGCTCTAACTGCGAAACATAATTTGCCATTAATTGATCAAAGAATAACAAGAAGCCTTTGAGCTGAGCTGCTTGCGCCTTTCTTGTTTCCTTGGCATCAGTATCGAGAGCCTCTAATCCTGGAATACCTTTTGAACCTACTCCGTATGCTTGAGGAAAATCTTCTTGTAAACTAGAGTATGATTCCAAATCCATATAATCACCTGTTGGAACAGGAATATCCATGTAAGGATAATATATCTTTTGGGGTCTTTCGTCTGTTTGAAGAGTATCAATAATGTTATTTACTTCCTCTTCTTTAGCGATAAAGGGTATATTTTCTTTGTAATAAGTAAGGCTTGAATCCGTTGAATTTAATCTGGGAACATAATTTTTATCGACGGCAAGTTCGAGACACCACTTCACACTTTTTGACTCGATACTATCATCATTGTCTTGAGGCTGGTTCGCAATCTGAATATTTTGAACAGCAACAACACCTTCCACATCCATTATTATCCGAATTATATCCGAAACTCGAATGTATTTCATTCTGTCTGCCGCTTGTAATTCATCCTCATCAATAAAACCGTGTTTCAATTTAGGTCCTTCGAAAATCTTATCAACTGTCAGACATCTATCTTCATCGATTGTTCCTTTGATTAGGTATGGATCATCTCCCATATCATCAACAAAAACTTCTTCTATAACTTCTATATCTAGATGATTCGGATTCTCTCTATTGGTTCGAATACACTTTACAGTATATTCATTCATATTTGTCTCAGAAGCTAGTACTGTAATCGTATCATCATTATTTAGATCCTCTCTTAATGCAACAGATATGGTGAAAACGCCTTTATTTTTTGTGATAGATTCAAGGCTATACTTAGGAGCAGCATGACATCGATTTAACATTTCATCCAATGTATAAAAATATACAGTTGGGCTTAAAAACCTCGAAATTTTGTACAAAATCCCAGCTTCTACCTCTTCAACATCAGCTTGTGCCGTCAATTCGACATCCGCGCAAATCAATATCTCTTCAACTTTCAATGCACTAATTCTATGAAAGTCATCACAAAGATTTCGATTGTCATTTAGAGTTCTTCTGACTTTGTCGACAATCTCAAATATCTTTTGAACCTTAAGCGCATATTCGTCAAACAATTCTTGAACTGAGGGTAGTAAAAGGTCGATCCATGCTTGATTTACAAACGTTAGTCCTCCTTGTTTTATTACAATATCTGACATGGACATCCCTCCTTCTAGAACTAGTTCAGCTCCACTTGACAGATCAGAAAATCTTATTCTAATACGCTCAATATGCATTCCAATATTTAAGGGAGCCCCCCAGTCAATATTTAATTCATCCCATCTTTTGAAGTCAATTCGAATATCAACTCCAAATGGATCCTCAGGGAGAACAAGATTGATTTCCTTTTCACTTATATTGGAATTGAGATCTCCAAATCGATCACATTTATCAAATTCCAACAAAATATCGTATAATACCTTAGCATAATAATCCTCCTGATTTGCATCAGTAATTCCATCAATTGGGCTCAAACTAAGTTTGCTTCTTTTTCTGTCTACATAGATCTTTTGCTCTGCCGATGGAATAATTGATTTTTGCATCCATGCATTTTTTACTCCTACATGAGCACATTGATCATCGGTTTCATCCACAACATCTACATCAATTATGAGTTTTCTATAGTCATCAAAAGTAACAGGACAAACAGGAAGGATCTCACATGCAGTATAGAAGTTTTTTATGTCTATCGTATCCGTCTTTTTCTGAGAGAGAATATCTTTAATATCAAAATTAGCCCGATACCCTATATCCGTTATAACATAACTGAATACCTCCAACATAGTAACACCTGGATCATGCGTATTGTAATCCGTCCAAAGCAGGCCTGCAATCTCTTGAATACGCTCTATAGCTATCTCTCTGAGCTTAGCATAATCCATGCTGTCGTGTTCAGGAGTTTGTTTTGATATGGTTAATGATTCAATCATATTTTTAAGCTTAGATCTGAATATTTTCTTCAGAGCATTCCTGCTCTAGTGATATAGCTGAGTTATTAGAAGTGCAGTTATCAACTGATGGCATTTGCGAAACACTTTGCACGTTATTATCATCACAAATACATTCTTCTGCGTTGGCATCAATTGCATTAACATCATGATCATTTCCAGAACCTAAAATGGTAATAGCTTTCGTCGCAATCACTTCCTCAACATCTACGGAAGATGGATTATTAGGGTCTGTAGTATGATACATTTTAAAGCATGAAACATAATCTACATAAGAGCGCTCTTCGACAAAATTGATAATAATAGACTTATGAACCTTTCCTCCAAATCGAATGTCTGTTGGACAATCTGATGCCCATGGTGAAAGAAAATCTTTGATTTCCTGATTAAGTTTATCAGAATGAAGTCCTACGTCAACACCAATATTGAATTTGACATCAAATTTCACTTTGATTTCTTCATAGATCGGATTTTTTAAATGTATTTTAGCGCATGGCGGATTGATACGTTTGATGTATTCATCGATTGCAGAAAGATTGGCAAGACTCGTTTTAGGTCTTAATGGATCTACTGCATTTTTATTAAAAACATTTGATATTATAATAAGTGTTACATGTCCTGCAGCCATTTCAGAGTAAGTTGCTAATTCTCCATCATAATACGTATGGTTAATGCACTTCACTTTAAATACATCAGGAAACTCCTGAAGAATGAGATGTTCGTAATCCCATATAGTAATTGCTCTGTGTTTATGTCTTAGTCTTTCACTTACTCGCGTATAAAATTCAGGGCTCTGCTCTGCCACTTGACCTCCAAACGATGAATATGGTTGTTCCAATTTATCAATGGATGAATCACTTATTTTCAGTTTAGAAATAGTTCCAGCTTCCAGACTAGTTCTTAAATGATCAAGATCATTTTCTTGATCTGCAAAGACAGCTAATACTGCCTGTGCTTTTACATCAATAAGGTCGCAAACGGCATCGGCTTCTTCAGAAACTGTAGCCCTGATCCAATACCTCTTATCTGGAAGCAAAGAATTGTTGGATGACATATCTTTTGGAAAGTCAAATTGGATGATTCCTGAATTCAATAATCCGTTTGTTCCATCCGATAATATTTGCTTGTTCGAATCAAATTCTATCCAATAATTATTTTTCAAATAACTCCAGGTGACTTTCTGTTTATTTGCTTCTGGGTTATCACTTCCCTCAGCACATTGAAAAAGAACTGAAAGTGATTGAGGTGGAGCGAGATTGTCAATACCTATATATAGATTTCCTTCATTATTATATTGAGGAAGGAGATAGTTTTTCGGGTTAGGTTTGTCAATAGTCTCTGGAAAGTTTTCATGATTTCCAGTAGTATCCAATCTATTCGCCCCAAAAGGATGTATGTAAAAATACTGATCTACATCTTTATTAAACTCCGATGCAGATTGATTTTTTAAATTTATAGTTATCTCAGCAGAATAATTGAGGGAGAGCGTTTCTATAGTTGGAGTATAAGGTTCATTTGGTAATACGGGTTCTGTCCCTGTTACATATTTCGCCAGATCAATAGCTTGGGTTGCATATGAATTTGGATAGGATTTGTGTCCAAAATCTCGGTCCTTTAAAATTAGTCTAAGAAAGCCTTTTACCGAATTATTGTCAAGAGATTCAAATTGTCCGAGATCTGCATTCATTTCAACTTTTCCAAAGATTCCTTCGATTTTTATCTTGCTATTTGGAGCCCCAGAGCCAGGAAGTTGAACATCAGCCCCAAGAGCCTCTCCGTCTTTATTGGTAAATAGTTCAGTTGGTGAATCCGTTGGTACACTAAGCAAATTCCACTCTTTCTTTTCGAGAACTTTAATAGCAATTTTAAATTTATTATTTTCTCTTCTTACTCCAGTGAATGAATCTATATAATTCTTATAATAATCCTTAAACCCATGGGTATCATTAGGAAGGTCCTTCCATTTTAGTTCAATATTAAGAGTAGACAAACTCTTCTGAAAGACTTCCCAACTACCGATATAAAAATTACTGCCAATATGAGGTCTATTACCAAAAGGTTGAAATGGTTTACTCGCGTCTAATGTTGCTTGATCATTTTGCAAAATTAAATTTTGAACACCTGAAACAACAACTTTAACTACTACATTTTTAGGTTCCAAATTCACCAATAACTTATAAATATCAGACTCTGTCCCAGCCTGATTTAATACAACTTTGACAACAGGCCATTTTGTTCTTATTCTATCAGAAAACTCTTCTGAATTAAATGGTAAAATCGGATCCTGTTCGGCAGAAACTTCTCTCCGGATTACTAATTGATTATTAGTGGAATCCAAATGTGTATGTGCTAGTGTTCCTTTTGTAAATTCTTTTGAAAGTAACCACTCTTTCTCCGCACTGAAATAAACTTGAATTGTACCCACATCAAATAATCTGTTTTCTTGGACTTTTTTCAAATTAAAAGTAAGCGTTACAACTCTTTTCCCCTCAGCTAGATTAAGTATAGGAGATGCAATTGCAAACCCTACTTCACCAAAATCTCTATTTGAAATCGGATCACCTTTTCCAAATGTCTCCCAACTCTTTTCTTCATTTATAATATCACCTCCACTGCCATCTGAGGAATTTGCAATTGGAGAAGCATACAATCTGTTGTCGACTATAGTATCTACAAATATTGTTTTCAACTCTTCAATTGAAGCAGTGTTTACAGCAACATCCTTATTTACTTTATATATGAGCTCTACCCCATTATCATCTTTCCCAGCTTTTAGCTTTGTCCCAGCTTTGATCTTATAGGAATCTACATGTTTTGCCAACTTAAATATTATAGCTACCTGATCCGGAACTGCAGGATTTTCCTTTAATTGCAAAACTTCTCGATAGTAAAAATCCAAATGACGCTTTGTGATGGTATTCATATCATCCTGAGCAACTTTAAACATGTACAGAAACCCAAAAAAGAGGGCTAAATGCGGTTTTTCTTGTTGGTCTATTTTTAAAGCTTCGAGATAATCTTTAAGAGAGAACTTTGTCCAATCATTTGTAAGATTGAAAAATGACTCCCAATCTCCAGCGGGAGTATTTGCATCATCATAGAATTGGACTTGGGAAGAAAATTTAAACGCAAATTCTGTAAGGTCTTTCATACTCCGCTCATCTACTGCCACATATGCGGGCAACAAAGTCTGAAGTACTCTTTGCGTTTGGTTTGTTCCATCTCGAACTAAAGGATTCCGTGTGAAGCATTTTTCACTCATGGTTATAAATTCGTGCCTTCTGTGAAATAAAATGGATAAACAATGTTATATCGTGTATTAGTAGCGATGATCGTATATTCTATAAGCATTTCTAATCTCCCATTTAGTTCTTTTTGAGTAGGAGTTATTTTATCAACAAAAATCCTCGGTTCATGCAACAGAATCGACTTTTTTAATTCGTCAGCAACCAGGGTTCCTGTATTGGTATCCAGGTTCTCGAAGATCAGATTATGAACATTTGTTCCATAGTCAGGTCGCATAACCCGTTCACCTATGAGTGTTGACATTAGGATGTTCAGACTTTCTCTAATGTCTTGTTCAAACTGACTCAATTCTGCACTGTCATACCCTTTTGTAAAAGTTGGTGGAAACTTCCATCCTCTTCCAAGAAAGCCTCTATTTTCTATAAGTTTTTTCGTAGTCATTTCAATTAATTTATCCTATCAAGACTGTTGGCTCACCTAATATTGAAGCTGCACCACATCCACATACATCCCCTACTCTAATCGCCGGTTTGCCTCCTATAAAAACTGTACTACTCCCCGCTGTAAATGGAGATGGAGGATGTAGTACGGCTGGTGGCGGCGGAATAACACAAACATGGTTATCTCCTAAAACACAAGCTGGCATTCCTCCAATCAAAACTGTTGCTTCTCCCGGACCAATAATAGTTCCACCATGATTTGTAACATCTCCTACTTTTCCAGCTGCTGGCATAATTCTATTTTTTTAGTTTATTTGAACAAGTGATCCTTTTAGAACTGCGGTTGCACTTGAAGAAACTTCCAATCCTGCTTGACCTTCCGCTTTAAAATTTGCGGAAGCCTTACTTTCAATATTTACGCCCTCAAGTTTTATGTCTCCGCTAGCTTTCATGATAATATCAGCTGCACTTTCTATTAAAATCCCGTCACCACTCATTTTTATTATGTTTCCATTTTGATCCTCAACAAGAATCGATTCTTCCTCTTCACTGAGAACAATCTTATTACCAGCCGGAGTCTCTATTGTGACACTAACTTCATCGTCATTGAAGATCAATTTCATTTCACTCCTTGTGACATAGCCTTTTAATTTATTTTCTTCATCCGCTTTTTCAGGGGCAGGTTTTGCACTGCTGTGTACCATTCCTAAAATAATTGCATCTCTAGGGTCATCATTCAAAAACCCAACTATTACTTCATCTCCTACTTCTGGTCTAAAGAATGTTCCTCGATTTTCTCCTGCATCCAGCGTTGAGATTCGTGCCCAAATCCCATCATTTTCTAGATCAATTATTGGGAGTTTTACTTGGATTCTGTCCTCACCATCTGGATCATCATGAATGGCACTTACTAGTCCTATTTGCAGTCCTTTAACAGCTGGAATTAATCCCGCAGCTGACTTATCTTCAATATCATCGTACTTTTCAGTTAACCATTTTTGACAAAATCCAATATAAAGATCAGTATACCATGTTGCATCTAGTCCATAATAATGACCGACTCCTGTAATGTAAACTGAACCATTAAATCTATCTCCCATTCCGGCGACATCTACAATGTGCCCTGGTTTGAGGTTAGGATCTCCGAATATTCGTATCCTTCCCTTGATCTTCGAAAGTCTACTTCGAAGTAATTTTGCATCTGTCCATGCTTGTAATTCAGCATCATCAACAAAACCTGAATGCTGGATTGGAAGAGCTTCAAGTCCAATCACATTAGCGAGGTCGCTTCCGCTAAGATTTCCTTGATCATCCAATCCCGGATCATTCCCTTCTGATTCGATCACTTCTTGGCGGACGTAATCCCATGACTTGGCATTTACTCCTGCAAATGAATCTCTTGCATCCATTTCTGTTTCAAATTCCACGATTCCTTGTCCATATATGAATTCGTTTTCCGCTACACCTATTGCTGGTTCTTTGATTAAAATCGTACCATCATCTAGAAAAACTAATTTTCCATTTGCCTCAGCACGAGTGACTATAAAATCCCAATCGCTACAGTAATACTGTACCATTTCTTTATGAATGACGGTTGTTGTTTCTACTTCTGGAGTAAGATCATAATCACCTAAAATCTCTTCGATGATATCTGAATCAGATGCTTCGGTAAAGTATTTACTCTTTCGACCAACTGTCATTTTGATCGCTATATCTTTCGCTTCAATGCATAAAAGGGAAGAATTTCGATCCTGACTCTTAATCGAGTGTTTTATCACGATTCCTTTAAACACGGTTTCCAATTCCTCCCGATATCCCAATTGTATTTCGATCTCAGCTCCTGGAGCTAATTCTTCACCGTTGCTGGATGGAAAGTCTTCATTACTCATATCCCCATCAACAAGAACAATCTGAGCAGTTGGAATTTTATTTATATTTTTTGAAATCACCATAGATTGAACAGTAAACTCACTTGGCAATTCATTCCCTCCAGAAAGAATTCTAAAGGCAGTTAAATCACGTGTAGTTTCATTAGATAGACATGGCATCAGTTTCCTTTTTTATCAAGTGGAGGAAGGACAAGCTCTGTTCCTGGCTTTATGTATCTAAAGTTCTTTAGACTGTTAATTTTAGCTAGTTCCATATAGTATTTCGAATCGCCATACACTTCGTTTGATATATATGGTAAAGTCTCTCCTGTTTTTACTATTCTAACATGCGTCAGATCGGCTGAAAATAACTTACTGAATGCTTGTTGTAAAAGTCTAGGTTTCTGCTCTTTGAAAGTTGCACTTACCTTAGCTCTAAGTGGTCTGCCTAATGGCGAAAAGAGTGTGTAGTTGACTGTGGCACTAGTCAACTTGGCCTGCATAATAAAGGTCCCCCAGATCAAAGTTACAGTTCTTGTTTGATGTGTATCAGGTTCTCTAGTCTGAAGTAACGCCAAAAACAACTCTATTTCCACATCAACACCTCCAAGCGTTTTTGCTACTTCTCCATTTATCGAATTTATTGAAGCTCCTGTCGCATCAAAAAGAAATTCAAAACTTACTTCTCCACTTTCAATCCGATCAAAATCAAGTTGTGTTCCAGAATCTCCAGGAGCTTCTCTTTTCCTGTATATCGTATTTGACGTAATAGAAAAGGATTCGGGATTATACATCACCGGATATGGTATAGGTATACCCTTCATATTACCGCACTCATCTGTATTGTAAGCAAGAATGAGCATCTTCAATAATTTGCCGTCTAGCAATCCCATCTATCTTTCGTTTTTATCTTCTATCATCTTTTTTAGTGTTTCAAATTCGGATATTGAACTGCTCCCAGAACTAGAACTTTTAGATGTTGAATTTACTGAAGAGGCAACTGTAGAGTTCTGAGGTTTTGAGCTTTCTACATTTGCTCGAATTACAAGCTCTCTAACTTCAATTGGCATATGAATTCATTTTTATTTTTTAAACTTCAAGTCTGTTAAAATACTGAAAGTTCAGTACAATCGTTTCAGTTACAATTTCATTTTGTTGAGCATTGAAACCAGAAATAGACCATTTTACCGGGTACGCATTGACAAAACTCCAAGCCTCAAGTGGTTCATGTTCTGCATTCAGCAAGGTTACAGTTACTGTTTTTGGATCGAATTTGAATGATTCTACCGCATCTTTAAACCAGGCTATCAAGTTTGAGCCAACAAGCATTCCCCTCTTTAGAGTTAGTTTGTCATAGGAAACTTTTTCTGGTAGCTTGTGCGAGAATCTGTTTTCTCCACCTTCGCTATAAGACATTTCACTTATTGTAGCATCAAGCCCAGAAACTTCCTGAAATCTAATGTCCTGATCATCAGATGTGATGTCTTCAATATCAACTCTAAAGTGGAACCCAACTGGTGGATAATAGCTTGCCATATGAATTATATGTATTCGACGGTGAGTCCCTCATGACACAGTTCTATTGATTCAATCGCAACTTCATTTCCTGTTGAGTTGAGAGAAGGTCCTTCCACTTTACATGGAAATGCCTCTTTAATTTTCCAAACAACGATTGGATCGTGTTCTTCATTCAACAAACTGACAGTGATGTCACGTCTTTCAATTGCATTTAGTTTTACAGTATTCAACCATTGGAAGAATTCGTTGTCTGATCTGAAGATACCCCTCTTTAGAGTTATGTTTGAATATTGCGGGATACCCGGCATTTTTGTTACTTGATATTCGAGCGCATTACCTTCCCTATATTCAATGGTTTGTAGTTCAACAGTAAGTCCTGAGACCTCAGTAAAACCTATCCGTGATCCACCCCATTCAACTTGGTAGTGAAAAACCGTTACTGGATAATTAATAGCCATAATAATTTAGTTTTAATATTTAATAATTACATGGGATCCTAAGATTCCTGAAGTTTATGAGAAAATTTAAGTATGATAAACTCAGCGGGTCGTACCGCTGCAAGTCCTATTTCGATGGTCATTCTTCCTTCTAGAATGTCAAGAGCTGTCATCGTCTCTCCTAATCCAATTTTGACAAAAAATGCATCAGAAGTCGTTGCACCAGCTAAAGCACCGTCTCTCCAAAGTTTGGAAAGAAAATTTTCTATCATTGATTTAACTCTTACCCAAGTAGTCGCAACATTGGGCTCAAAAACAACAAATTCAGATGCTTTCTTCACAGATTCCTCAATTAAATTGTACAATCTTCTTACTGGAATGTATCGCCATTCGTTATCATTTCCTGCCAGTGTTCTAGCTCCCCAAACAAGTGTACCTTTCCCCGTAAATTCGCGGATTGCATTGATTGATTTCCCGCTCGTAGCATCTACATTTAGCCCTTCTTGGTCTTCATGTGTGATCTTTTGAGTTGGACCAACTATGGATCTTACACCAACATTAGCCGGAGCTTTCCATACACCTCTTTCGCTGTCTACTCTAGCATAAATCCCTGCAACAGCGCCGGATGGAGCAATATTAACAAAGAGTTTACTAAGTTGTGCCAGAATTTCACGGTACATACTTGGGTCCGAACTACTTAGTCCAGTTAGATTTGTTGTTGAATTAGCGGGCACTCCGGATGGAGCGCCAGTACCGCTGTATGTATTTATTAGAGAAACAGCATTTGCTTGTGCCTCATCATAGCCAAAAGTTAGAGTAGTTTTGAGATACGGGTAGTATGCAGCACCATACTTCAGGTTATCAATTCCGATTCCTGTATTTCTAAAAGCTGCTGCATCTGTAGTAGCATTTGTCGTCTCTTCTTTCACATCCATAATGACAAATCTGTCTTTCAATTTCTGACAAAGTGCTAATGCATCATTGTATATGACACTATAGTTTACTATCGTCATTTGATCAGGATAAACTAGAAGAGTAGGTTCATCAATTTTTTCTAGTACGGCTGTCCCACCAAGTAATCCCGTCGGTGGTGAAGATGTACCCATTGCTGGAGGACTTGCATAGTCTCCAACGGATATAATCCAACATGGACCTCCTCCATTGTAAAAAAACATTTGCAAACTGTAATACATTTTGTAATCACTAATTACTGGAATTGTTGCTGAAATTGTTCTTGTGTCAAAAACTGAAGGTTGACCACCTACTCCTGTATAATCATCCGTGACGGTGATAACAAGAATTTCTGGGTTAGGTCCTCCAAAAACCTCTTGAAATTCAAGCAATGAAGTAATACGTGTTGGAATATTTACAAGTGAATTCCCATCAGAATCGTTCGTGTTTTGTGTATGACCTATGAAGGCAGGAATCGCTGTTTCTACGGTAGCAATCGACGCTGGTAATGTGGAGATCTCTTCTATATAGACTCCGGGAGTTTTATATTCTGGCATAATTAGAAATTTTCAATTAAAAAATAGATTCAAATTACAATCTCAATTGTCCTGCTCTTTGAATAAGAAAGAAGGATAAACTGATTTATTAAGACTCCTGAAGTTTATGAGAAAATTTCAGGATGATAAATTCTGCTGGTCTGACTGCTGCCATCCCGATTTCGACAACCAATCTACCCTCGAGAATATCAAGACTGGTCATTGTTTCCCCTAGCCCTACTTTGACAAAAAATGCATCATCTGGTTTTGCACCTGCTAGTGCCCCGTCGCTCCATTGCTTCAAAAGAAAGTTCTCTATCATACCTTTGACTCGGACCCATGTCTTTCGATCATTAGGTTCGAATACCACAAATTCTGTTGCTTTCTTAATTGATTCTTCTACAAAATTGTAGAACCTTCTTACGGATATGTATCTCCATTCATTGTCATTTCCTGCCAAGGTTCTAGCTCCCCAGACAATTGTTCCTTTCCCAGTAAAAGTTCTTATAACATTGATAGATTTTCCACTCGTAGCATCTACATTCAGGTTTTCTTGCTGTTCTGAAGTTATTAAGACATGTGGTTCTCTCACCATTCTCACTCCCACATTAGCAGGTGCTTTCCATACTCCACGTTCACGATCGACACGAGCATAAATTCCTGCCATAGATCCAGAAGGATGAAGATCTACACCAAATTTACTTAGTTCCGCTTTTATGTCATTGTAAACTGTTGTATTGGCTGGAACCTGTTCAAGGCTTCCATTTGCTGGTAAAACAATAGCTGAAATTCCGCTTCCACTATCAATATAAGAAAATGGAATTCCTGGATTTGCTGGTCCTGTAGATACTGAAGTAATGAATATAACATTGCTCTGCCTTGAGACAGTGTACAATGGATCTGCGATGACATTTAATGCAGCTTCTATAGCACCCGCCGATGTAGCCACCCCAGCGCCAGCAACAAAGTCCACTCCTTCAACAAGAGTATTGGCACCTATAGTAAATGTATCATCTGCAATGTTTCCATTATTTATGATTGTGATCTTACCTATAAAATTTGGGCTTCCATTTTTAAGTACGTTCAAAGTACAATTATCAAGAACTGGACTCGCTCTGTTATCATCAATTACAATTGACGAATCGGTGTAATACTTTGTAAGGAAGGTTTTTAATTTAGGATAATAACAAGCTCCATACTTCAAGTCATCTGGACCTACGTCATTATTTCTGAAATCATCTGCATCTTGCTGTACACTTACTGCTGCTGTTCCTACAACATCCATTATTGCTACTCTATCTTGTAATTTAGCTGACTGCGCAATAATCGCATCGTATACACTTCGTCTTTCTCCCGGAGTTGTAAGATGAATTGCTTCTGGAACTATTAACATAGTCGGTTCATCTTCCTTTTCAAGTGCAGTAGCTCCAGCAATTAAGTTTGCTGCGACAATATCTCCTGGACCTGGATCCGTACCGTTATATGTTCCAACTGAAACTATGAAACAAGGTCCACCTCCATTGCCAAAATATATTTGCAATTGATAATGCATGATATATGGCGATAGCGTTGCTGGAGTGTTGATGGTAATTATAGGATCATCCTGAGGATCGGCCAGAGATACACTAAACAATTCATCAAATGATTTTCCAAATATCTCTTCATACTCCAGCATCGAAGTAATCCGAGTTGGAATATTAGCAGCAAGTGTTATTCCATTCAAAATTGACCGTTCTGTATAGCCAATAAACGCAGGAATGGCAGTTCCAACTCCTGCTATTGAAGCCGGAAGAGTACTAATTTCTTCAATGTAGACACCTGGTGTTTTATATTCTGGCATAATTATTAAGTTTTATAGATATACATAAATTTTTGAGGTCAATTCTAGCCCTTCCTTGTCTACATTGCTATTTACAGCCGGATTTGGAAGATGCTCTATATAAACCTGGTCGTCGGAATCTTTTTGAAGTTCAATATTTAATATTGGTGATTCTGTTAATCCAATAAAATTATCAGAAGTAATCACGACTGTAGGTTTGTTATTAATCTGAATGGAAGGATGCGCAGTAGTCCCACCAGGCACAACTGCAAAATCAGGATGAATGATTTTTAAATTATCCGCTGGAAAGATCAGGCTACCACTTTTGTTCACAATATGATACATCCATTTTGTGCTTTTTGCTTCAAAATGAATATCATAATCTTCTGTTGCTCCATACGCTTTTCCAACATCGTCGTAAATTATCTCAACCACGCCTAGCGGTTTTTTGCTTACCATTTCGGGATTGATATAAAGCAACTCTTCTAGCAAGTGCGCACCTCCTCCATTGGGTTCTATTACTATTTTATATCTTCCAGTGGCTTTGTTTCTAAGATCTACAGAGTGATTATATCTGTTTTTTGAATCCTGAGTCAATTCTACCGTGGTTGGAAGAGGAATGCCATTTGCATCTTTTCCTGAAGACACAAGGATTTCAGATTCATCATCATTGATTTTGAATAGTTTGAAATCAACATTATCAGTTGCAGGTGCCAGCTCGAATAAATATGAGAATAGATTACTTCTCAGTGAATCAAGCAATGTATGCGTAATTATCTCTGGTGATGCTGCAACAGGATTATTTTTGATATAAAGAAACTTTCCTCCTTCGTATTCTTTCGGTCCTTCGTTGAGGTTCGTAATATTTATAAATTCTGATTTATTATTAGCGACCAAAGAGAAAACAAGCTTAAAATCATTACCCAAATTGATAAATGGATTTTCTGGATCATTATCTTCACCTTTGAATAATACCACCATTTGCTCCTGCAAATACTTCATAATCATTTTCCCGCCTTTTAGGAGTGTTCTTGTTTCTTTTGTTGGCTCTAGCGCAACTCCTTTTGCAATCCCATTCACATAGAATGAATGTGTAATTTTAAGGTTAAATAATCGGTGAAAAATAATACTTATCATATTCTATTTTGTTCCGCCTTTAATTGTAATTTTTTCTATTACAGGATTAAGTCCCAACAATTCATTTTCCTGGATAGATACTAGTCTTACTTTGTAGAGTACTGATGGAAGATATTTGGCTCCAAGCACACTCCAAAAGTTGTACATCTGCTCGAATGTATATGAATAAAGCTCCAATACAAGCTTTTGTAAGTTGGGATCCATAACTGCCATTTGAGGGTATTTATCTACCGTAAAAACATTAGTTGCTTGGAAAAATGAAATGATATTCGATAGCTGTTTAAGTCCTTCGATGTAACCCGAAGAATCTGTTTCGATTCCATCTCGTTGGTAGTTTGCCGCGAATAATACATACAGGTTGAGCTTTATTTCTGGATTGCGTTTTTCTACAACACCACCTGAATTAACATATGTGTAATGCTGATCCTTAAACGTCCTCTCTTCTTCAATATTTACAAGTGACACCCCAATAGAGTCATCAGGAATTATGATTCCAGCTTCACTAGCAATATTTGTCAGGGAAGCCAGATTCGTATTGATTCCATTTATATGTTGCAAATGAGAATTAAGAGTAAGAGTAATAAACTCAAGGGCGGTATGAATCATTTATTTACTTTATTTATAGGAATAAGTCATGCTCAAGAATATTAATGAACAGTTAAGAATCAGTCAACTTACAGTAGAAATTGACTTGAACAAAGACATAAAATCTCATAGTTCAATTAAATATTTAGAAACTGTTACCATTATGATATTTCTTAATATTATCCTAGAATATTAAGTCAAAATCTAAATATGTTTCTCTTTTAAGAAACTTCAGTAATAAGATTCTAAGATCTAAATAGCGTCAATATTTTTAAATTTGAAAAAACGAAATATTTTAATTCGACAAGGATTCCCAATTCGTCTTTTTCTAAATTAGCAATTTTATTTCTGCGTTATATACTCAAAGACAATTGAAAATACAATTTCTACATCTGCTACAGCCAACTTAAATTCTTTAACCGTAAACCTCAAAAAGGTTCTGGAGTATTAATTAATTTCAGTCGAATCAATTATTTTAGGTAATAAATATCTCGTCTAGCTTGACGGAAAAAAATCAGAGATAAGTAATGGTGAAAGAAACTTAAATAATGAAACTCAAGTAAAAAACAGGATTCATTACTTCAGTAGCAATTGAAATAAAATCGTTTGACATCTCACTTTTAACAGCTTCGCTCTCTCAGTCACATGGAAAGAGAAAGTACTAAATATGTTTTGGCTTGAAATTTAATTTAGCCGCGAATTATGATTTTCTTGAAATAGAAAGGGTCTATTATAATTCTAAAAGGATCTTAATATCTATCTTTTGTAATATTACAATATATTTTACGGCAAAACAAATTTTCATTTTATTTACAGGAAAAACCCCTTATTTAAATAGGCAATTCCCCTATTTTACAATACTAACACTACAGACGCTCCAATAAATAAGCCTCTCTATCTTATACAAATAGGTTGTATACACCTTTATATAAACAAGGCAATTAAAAAAAACTAAATAGATCTTTCTCATGCCCTGATGAGCAACTATAATGCAATACTTTTCAAAAACAAATTACTTAATCTACATTTTAGAAATAGAATAAGTATTAAAAAAAAAGTCGCACTATTTTCATAAAACGTGATACTTTTAATAAATTAAACCCTCTCTTTCAACCAATCTAAGACTCCACTAAAAAATAACTCCTTCTCAGGCTCTCTCATTGTTTCATGATACAATCCATCAAGGATAATAAGTGTTTTATCATTTGATATTGATTTTTCGTGCAGCCATTTACTCCCTTGAGGATCAGCTAATTTATCTTTACTCCCATGTAATATTATATATGGCAAATCGAATTCTGAAAATTTTGATTGCACATGATTGATTGCCTTTATCATTTCATATCCAGTCTTGGCATTTGTTTTCCCATGAAACACTAAAGGATCATTTACGTATTTCTCTACCTCCTTAGGATCCCTTGATATCAAATTTACATCAAGTGCTATAGTCGGTAACTTTGGTAATATTGCAGCAATTACTCCCGCTAGCTTTTGCAAAATAGGTGCCGTCCCGTCATCAATCTTGATAAACGGGCTAGACAAAACTACTCCGTCTATATCAATTGGTTTATGATCTAATAAATAAGTCAAACTAACTAAGCCTCCAAGACTATGGGCCATGAGGAAGAATTTACCTTTTACATCCACCTTATTTTTAATCTCTATCAGATCATTAACATGATTATTAATAGATTGAATGTGCCCATTGATCCCTTCTGACTCTCCCTCTCCTCTCCTATCGTATGAATAGACAGAATACCCCGCTCTATTTAATAACGAAGCTGTTTCTTCATATCTGCCGCTATGCTCTCCGTATCCATGGACTAGTAATACTGTCGCTTTAGGAGTATCTATTGTCCAATTCCTTAGCAAAATCGACATTCCGTTTATCTCTTCTTTCGTTGTCTGCATAGGGTGAAAATAGATAGAATATATGTATTACAGAAATATAAGGATAACCACATATCAAAAAAGCATCACTTCTAATCAAGAAGTGATGCTTACATTTATTCTAAACTAAATCTATTTCTAGCCTCTCGACGGAACTAAGTTAAATTCTACCCTTCTGTTCAATGATCGTCCTCTTAGACTATTATTATCAGAAATAGGTCTAGATTCTCCGTAGCCTGCAAAGTTTAATCTGCCTGCGTTAATTCCTTGTACGGTTAGATATTCATAGCATGCTTTTGCTCTTCTTTCAGAAAGTTTCTGATTGGCAGTTGCTGTTCCTGTATTATCTGTATGTCCACTGACCATAAGATTGTAGTCTGGGTACCTTCTCATGATATCTGCTATCTGCTTTAACACAGAGTATGATTCTGACTTCAATGTAGATCTACCAGAATCAAATTCCACAGCTCTCATAGCTATTTCTAGCACTTTCTGATCGGCTACAGATATTTCTGGACATCCATTTGTAGATACTGGACCTGCTGTATTCGGGCATCTATCTCTTCCATCATCGATCCCGTCACCATCTGTATCAGGGCAACCGTTATATACTGCAGGACCAAATGTGGTCGGACATTTATCATCTTTATCGGCTATTCCATCTCCATCTCTATCTGGACATCCACCGGCGGTGGCACTACCAAACAAATTAGGACATAAATCTTGACTATCAGGAATACCATCTTTATCCGCATCAGCTACTGCAACTGGACAACCATTATTTGATTGGGGTCCTGCAATATCAGGACAATTATCAGTTGCATTTGGTACACCATCATTATCTCTATCTCCATCAGGACATCCATCATTTGATGCTAAACCTGCGACATCAGGACATTTATCTTCCGCATCAGAAACACCATCTCCATCACTATCAGGACAGCCAGCTAAGCTTTTCAATCCAGCTTCACCAGGGCACTTATCTTGGTAATCAGCAACTCCATCTCCATCAGAATCAGGACATCCATTCAACACCTCTAATCCTGCAATCTGAGGACATAGATCTAGATTATCTATTACACCGTCTCCATCTGAATCCAATGCTTCCTCTTCATCCTCTTTTTTCTCAGGAACGATACCTTTACCTATAAGATAGTTGAATCCTAACCCATACTGCAGATTATTTCGCCCTTCTGTAAATGAGAATCTATATTCACCTTGCATTACTACATTAGCGTTTGGAGCTACTTTTATCTGTACTCCTAGTCCAAGTGGTGCTTGCATATTAAATTTACCTTCATTTTCACCAACGAAACCGATTCCAGCTAAAACATATGGTACTATTTGTTTTTCAGGTGTATAAAATTGATACTGAATTTGAGCATCTAATCCATAAACTGTCTTATGCAGACTTCTTCCTTGGTCAAATTTGTTTAGATTAAATTTATCAGTATTAACAACTCCTATCTTCAAAGGAACAACGAGATTTAGCTTGTCTTGTAGATTTCGACTATAAGCGATCTCAAATCCATGATGATAATCTTTAAATCTCGAAAAACTACCATCATTCTGAGATTGGTAATCCATAACAAGAGCCTTAAACGAAATACCAGATGGATACTGAGTATTTTGGGCATTTGAGTCATTTCCTATGGCAAGGAAAAAAAGACAAAAAACAATTGTGATAATTCTTTTCATAATTCTGTGTTTTCTAATCCGCATAATTTACAATTACAATATTCACTGTGTCTCAGAGATAAAATCGTCTATAAAATATACAGCACGATCTACACAAAAAAAACACAGGTTGTAAATTAGGGAATGACATATGATGACAACACGAATACTGATTCGATTGTAATCATACTGCACAAAATTAATAATCTATTTCAATTATTGACCTAGAAACGGTAATATATTTAAAAAAAATGTAATATCTTCTATAACTGATTAACAGCTCATTAATGACAAAATGCTAGATAAACTACTAAAATGTATTCCTATTTTATTGATTCAAAATATCCTGTCTGCCTATTCTTTCTTACGTTATCATAATCAAAGCACCTACCATTCATGACTACATATACACCATGAGGAAGTGATTGAACAAATGCAAGCGCACTACCTAGGTTAAAAAATCCATCCGAAGATGTACCAAAAGCAATCGGAATCATTGCTCCAGTAAGTACTATAGTTTTACCAGAAATGTCCGCTTCTGCCAGATGTTTTGCTGTATCCACTATCCTATCGGTTCCATGAGTTATTATTACTTTATCCAATTTAGTAGACATACAGTTATGCGATATAATATCTTTATCGGCTTCTGTCATTTCCAAGCTATCTACCATCATCAGTGTCTTCACATCAACTGAGATTGTTGAACGCCCTCTTTCAAACATATCCTGAAGATGCGTATCTTTAAAATACAGCTCTCCTGTTATATAGTCATACTCCTTATCGAATGTTCCACCTGTCACATATACTTGAACTTCAGCCCTTCCCATATTTCTGTTTTTCTCAATAAAGTCCGAAAATAGAAAACTATCTTATATGTTATACCTATTTATTGAATTCATATTCAACTAGGCATTTTTTTCAAGAATAACAATATTCAGTTTAATTGATTATAACCAAATCACCTATTTATTTTATCACAAATCATAGAATAATACACACCACTAATCAATAATACTGAACATACATCCAATAATTGCTTCTTGAAATATTTTATATTACAATATTAAGTTACATTTGATTTGATTTTTAAAACAGATTAATTTCTAATAATAGCTTCGTCTAATTATGATTACAACACCACAACATATGTTATCAAAAAAGGTAACATCTATGTCAGAATCTGCAACATTGCAGATGTCGAAAAAAGCAAGAGCATTAAGAGAAAAAGGACTTGATGTAATAAGTTTAAGTTTAGGAGAACCTGACTTTGATAGTCCGCAGCACATTAAAGACGCGGCTGTAGATGCATTAGCAAACGGATATACGAAGTATACTCCTGTATCTGGGTTAAAAGAATACGTGGAGGCTATTCAAGTGAAATTTGCAAGAGATAATGATTTGCATTTCGAAAAAAATCAAATAGTCGTATCCAACGGAGCAAAACAATCAATCGCTAATGTCTGTCTGTCTATTTTGGACCCAGGTGACGAGGTTATTGTATTTACTCCATATTGGGTTAGTTATTTCGAAATCATAAAGTTTGCTGGAGGTACACCGATCACCTTGTCGGCACCTATAGATCAAGATTTCAAAGTAAATCCAAAACAACTGGATGAAGCAATAAATCATAAAACAAAGGCTATCATATTTTCTTCACCTTGTAATCCGACAGGTTCAGTATATACAAGAGACGAATTAGAAGGACTTGCTGAAGTAATATCTAGTTATGAGAATCTAATTGTGATATCTGATGAAATTTATGAATACATCAACTTTACAGGCCAACATGCGAGTATAGGAGCAATCGACAGCATGAAAGATAGAACTGCAACTATCAATGGGATGTCAAAAGGGTTCTCAATGACGGGATGGAGGCTAGGATATATGGGAGCTCCAGCTTGGTTAGCCGCCGCTTGCACAAAGGTCCAAGGACAATTCACTTCTGGTGCAGCTTCATTTTCTCAAAAAGCAGGAGCGGTAGCATTAACTTCTGACTTAAGTCCTTCTTATGAAATGAGGGAAGCTTTTCTAAAACGAAGAGATCTTGTAATCGATCTACTCAAAGAAATACCAGGGTTTAAAGTAAATCATCCAACAGGCGCATTTTATCTATTTCCTGATGTCAGTTCTTATTATGGAAAGACAAATGGAACCGTTATAATAGACAACAGTGACAACTTTGCTGAATTAATCTTAGAGAGTGCTCATGTTGCGATTGTAGCCGGTAGTGCATTCGGAGATGATAATTGCATTAGAATATCGTATGCGGCTTCGGACGATACATTGAGAGAAGCTGTAAAGAGAATTGCCAACTGCTTGAAGGATTTCAAATAAGCTGAATCGCAATTAGAACATAAAACAAAATAATAATTTACCTTCCTAAATCCAAAAAGGTAGGAATACAACTATACTAAATACAAAAGTAATCATCGCATCAGTGATGATTACTTTTTTTATACTTAGATCTCTATTTAAACCATTTACCCCTTTATTCGGATTTGACAAAATTCTACTTTGACTTAATGAATGCTGAATCCATTCAACATTAAACACAGAGGCAGATATTCGATATATCAGCTGTATTATTCCAAATATATAAAGCGCTAATGAGTTGCCATTTATTGAATTACGAAATTGAAAATTAAGGAAAGATAAAAAATCTCTCGTCACTCCGCAGCTCCCACATTCTTTTCCAGTAGTTGTCAAGTGAATACATGTAATCATTCCTGTATCTTTAAACAGGAAAAACAATAGCAAGGTAACAGCACATGTAACAACGATGATTCTATTTAGAAAAATGTAATCTTTTATATTCATAATAACTAAGATAGACAACTCAGATATTGTAGACTCTTTTTGATAAAGTCAATTATTAACTTCTTGATTCAAACTATCCACTGTTCTTATATTTTCATCATCAATGTCAATAACATTCTCGTTATTTCTTGTGAATTCACAACCAAGTTGTTCTGCTTGTTCCTGCAGTTTAACCATCTTTATCGCTTGAGAAGTAATAGTTGACATACTTCCAAACACACTGACGCCTCCATCATCCTTTTCTAGCTCGGTTTCTATAGAGTCCGTAACGAATTGTATTCTTTCTATTTCCATTTTCAATGTATCACAACTTTGGATGTATGAATAGTTATGATCAAGATTACCTATGCTATTTGAAAATGTAAGGTACCAGATTGTTGATATTAAGAGTGGTAGGAATGACACGATTAGGGCTACTATTGATAAAGTCTTCTTATCTCCATTATCTTTCGCTTTAAAATACGCAACTGCTGCCAAGATTAGTCCAATTACACCTAGTGGAACACTTAGAAAACCTATACAAGGAATCAAAGATAGAAAGAAGCCTAGTCCCCCTAAAACTATTGCTATTATTGCTAATGTATTATCCTGTCTATATTCATTCATAATTATCACATTATTCTAAAAGAAAATAGGCTATACCTACGTGAAGGAATAGCCTATTTTCTTTAATTCTATATTTGGTAAGATTAGCTCTTTATCATTTTAATACTTTCTGTTCCTTGAGCACTTGTTACATTTAAGATATACATCCCTCTGTTAAGTTTAGAAACATCTAATGTCGTTGAACTTTGATTTACATTTTTGTAGTTCGCTACAGACTCACCCGTAATTGTTACGATACTTATTCCAGAAATTTCAGCTCCACTATCAGTAGTTACCATAACTCTATCAGTAGATGGATTGGGTTGTAAACTAATAGAATGCTTGCTCGTTGTTTCAGTATTCTTTATATTAAAGTCAATCGAAGAACCAGGTATTGAATATTGTAAACCATCAGCTCCTTCGAAAACTATATCACTTAGTTCAACAGTAACCTTATTAGAAGAATATGAATTTCTTCCTTGTGGTTTAATACCTTCTGCATCATTAATTATAATAAAAGACATTACACCAATTAGTCCTGAACCAGTAGAGCTGGCTCCATTGGTCTTAACTCCCGCTGTTTCTACAATTGCATCATCAGATACATACGTTAAATTAGAATAAGGAGCACCTTTCACAAAGTAGTTGTCTTCAATGAACTCCATCTTTATAGATGAAACATCTACGATATCTTCTGGCAAATTCACAGAGAAAGCAATACCACTCATATCAATTACTGGATAATTTGAGGTTCCAGCATATATTTCTATTTCTTTCACTTCACCAACTTCTACATCAGAATCACTTAACATATAGAATGGTATATTCTTCACACCTAACAAATCATTTGAAACCAGTGTATTTACTTTATTATAGTTTTCAGAAACTAAACTTATGTCTTCAGTTGATACAAGTCCATCTCCATTTGCATCAGCATAACCAATACTTTTCCCATTAACTTGATTGTCTGCCCAAGAAGTAACCTGAACACCTTCAAAAGATTCACCATAAGGAGACTCCTCTCTTGGCTCTCCTGACATACCCATATATCTACCTATAGTAAGTAAATCTCTAACATTAACATTTCCATCTCCATTTGCATCTCCTGGCCAAACACAGTTATCAACACAAATACAAGCATCTTCAACATCCGTATCTTCAGTAACTAATACTATAGTAGAATAAGTTGGCAAGTTATTATCACTTGCAAAGTATCTTAATATGATATCATCTGCACCTACAAAATCCTGATTCGGTGTATAGAGAGCAAACATTTTTTGCACTCCTTCTTCACACCCTACATCTACTGATTCATCTATTCCGAATACTTCAACAGTACCATGAGATGGATAAGATTGGATTTCAAAAAACTCACTACCAAGTGGCACATCATAAGATATAACTCTAGGTTGATTCTTTGGTGTAGTCAAAGTATAATCAGCACTTGATGATGGAGTAATGTTTCCTACTACTATTTTTATTGATCCTGTTTCAGTTTCTGTCCCTGTACTTGCTTCGTATTGGAATAAAAACACGCCAGAAGCTCCAGGTGCAGGTGTATAAGATAATCTTCCATCATTAGTAGGATATAATCCATCTGAATATGATGTAATCACTGTTTGCCCATTAAGATCATTTTCTTGTACGTCGAATACAATTTGCGTATTTTTTGCAGAAAAGAATATATCATCTTTAACAAAACCACCATCTATGTATTTCTCAATTACATTTGCACTTACTGAATGCTCTAATCCCGATGCGCTTGTAAATAAAAGATCATCAACACCTTCAACACTTTCATTTGACACATATTTCCAAACATAATCATTGACTTGTGTTAATTCACCAAATTCTAGATCACTATCATCATAAGTATAATCCGTCCAAGGAAGTGTAACATACTGATGAGAACCTGAATGAATATCAAACGCATCAGCTGAATTGCTAATTGGTTGATCACCTTCTTTAGAAACATAGATCGTAGCTCTTGATGCTACTCCGTACATATCTTTTCCGTTGTAAACAATATAATCTAAATCAGAATCAGAATCAGAAGGTGTATATGTAATTGTATTATCATCATTGACTACTGCAGAACCAAACATAACCTGCGCAATCTCTATAGTTAATTCACTTGCTGTAGACTCATCATTAGAAGTAGGGACTATCGTAACAGGCTGATCAGAAGTCAATCTAATAAAATCATCTTCTAGATCCACCATTGATTCAACCACATTTATATTAAATTGATGATTTTCAAAAAAACCATTTGATAAATCTATATCTTGAAGAATAAAATGATCGAATCCTGTATAATTTGGATCAGGAGTGTATGTGATGGAGTATACCTGCTCATCGTTCACAGATAGAACTGACCCCGAAGACGGATTTTCAATTACAATGAAATTCGATCCAACAATTGTGATCGAAATGTTATAATCGCCTCCTTTTTGCACAGTGACAGTGTATTCATTTTGAGATTGAACTGTCATGCTCAAAAACACTCCTAGAAAAAGCGTGTAAAGTAATTTTGTGATTCTCATTCTTTTAGAAGCCGAAACTTCTTAGTTTGGTTACACCACAAAGAAAAGGATAAATTCTTATGTATTCTAAATATTTAAGGTTTATTTATATTAAAATTCTCAATACATAAAACCATGGGAATGAACCATCAATATAACTTAAATCATATGCAAAATAAACGAAATCTATAAAATATTGATTACGAGTAAATTGAGCACAGTAACCCAAAAATTAAATTCCCAGTTATTTAATTCATATTAAAGATCATATCGAGGACCATTTCGACACGAAATTAGATAAATATACAGCATATTTAGCCAACACATATAAAATACTTGTTATATGTTAGCACCATAATCACTGTTAATTACAAATATTAATTTTTGTAATAACATATAATTTTTCAAAGATTTGTTGGATTTTCTCTTAAGTATTATTAGAATTTCAAAACCAAACTTACATATTCATTAACCTTCATTATCTTCGCGTTTCATATAATAGAAATCATGAAGAATATCATAATTTATTTTAGCCTTATATTACTTATTGCATCATGCAATAAGACAACTAAACCTTTAGATAATAAGGACCATCAATTTACAAATGATCTTATACATGAAAGTTCTCCATATCTACTTCAACATGCCCATAATCCTGTACAATGGCATGCTTGGTCTGATGAAGTCCTAAAACTGGCTCAAAAAGAAGACAAGCTAATAATAATAAGCGTTGGATATGCAGCTTGCCATTGGTGTCATGTAATGGAACACGAATCATTTGAAGACAGTCTTGTAGCCAAGGTAATGAATGATAATTTCATTTGCATAAAAGTAGATAGAGAGGAAAGGCCAGATGTAGATGATGTTTATATGACTGCCTGTCAACTTGCCAGTGGCAGAGGCTGCGGATGGCCACTAAATGCATTTGCCCTGCCCGATGGAAGACCAGTATGGGCCGGTACATATTTTCCTAAAGATAAATGGCTTGACATCTTAAATCAATTCAAAAGATTAAAAGAAACAGACTATGACAAACTAAAAGAAACAGCTGATAAAATCACAGATGGAATTAAAAATTTCGAAACAATAAATATAGGAGATGGCTCACAGTCATACTCTCTTGAAACGATGGAAAAAGTTAAAAATGACTTCGTCGCAAAGATAGATTTCGAGAATGGTGGAAGACAAGGTGCTCCCAAATTCCCAATGCCTAATAATTACGAATTCTTGCTTCAATATCACTATATGACTGGTGACCCACAAGCTATGAATGCAACTAAAATCACTCTTGATAAAATGGCAAAAGGTGGAATCTATGATCAGATAGGTGGAGGGTTTGCTAGGTACTCAACAGATGCATACTGGATAGCACCTCATTTCGAAAAAATGCTTTATGATAATGGACAGCTAGTAAGCTTATACAGTCACGCATTCCAAGTAACTAAAGACCCTTTATATAAAAATGTTGTAACTCAAACAATCGAATTCATAGAAAGAGAACTGATGAATGAAGAGTATGGATTCTATTCTTCTCTTGATGCAGACAGCGAAGGCGAAGAAGGTAAATTCTATGTTTGGCAAGCATCAGAAATAGATGCGATTATTGAAAATGAAGAAGAGTCTAAAATATACAAAGATTATTACTCGATCAAGAAAAATGGGAATTGGGAACATACCAATATATTAGTTGTAAATGAAAAGTTCAACTCAGAGAATTACAACAAAACAAAAAAACAGATATCCGAAATTATAACTTCTAATAACAAGAAGTTAATGTCCGCTCGAGATCAAAGAATAAGACCTGGCTTGGATGATAAAATCCTAACAAGTTGGAATGGATTGATGCTAAAAGGGTACATCGATGCCTATAGAGCAATTGGTGATAAAGAATACTTAGAAACAGCGCTAAAAAATGCGTCATTCATTTCCAAAAACAGTATACAGCCAGATGGAAGTCTAAACAGAAATTATAAAGATGGAAAATCTTCTATCAATGCATTTCTAGACGACTATGCAACGGTTATAGATGCATTCACCGCTTTATATGAAGTAACTTTTGACAATCAATGGTTGGACAAAGCAGAAGCACTTACTAACCATGTGCAAAAGCACTTTTTTAATAGTAAGGATAAAATGTTCTATTATACATCGGATTTAGACCCAGCATTAATAGCTAGAAAAATGGAATTATCTGATAATGTAATTCCAGCTTCAAATTCTATAATGGCAAAAAATCTATATAAACTAGGCACAATATTATACAATCAGAACATGGTAGACCAAGCAAAACAGATGCTTGCTAATATGAACAAACAAGTAATAGAATCGAAGCAACCTAGCTACTACAGTAACTGGTGTCAGTTAATGGCAAGCATGATCACTCCTCCATACGAAGTCGCTGTTCTGGGAGAGGATGCTGTCAATAAATCAAGAAAGATCCAATCTAATTACCTTCCAAATGCATTTTTCTTAGGTGGGAAATCTGAAGGCAAGTTGGAACTACTAAAAGACAAACTTCAAGAAGGCAGGACAATGATATATGTATGTCAAAATAAGGTTTGTAAAATCCCAACGGAAGATACAAATAAGGCTATAGACTTGATTGACTAAATAGCCGCTATTTTTTCAATTTAGAAACATCTTTGTAATCAATAACAACGATCTCTAATCTTCTGTTTCTGGCATACTGTACTTCCATTTGGAAACAACACTTTACTTTCGAAAAGTAAAGTTAGGTATTCATAATCTTCTCGAAAAAAAACGACAGATAAACCTGATTTAGGCATATTAAAAACATAAATTCCGAAAGCTACAAATTCTCGAATCTATAAGTCTCGAAATCTCCAAATTCAGAACATCGCTCTAAAACTATCTAAAAACAGATCCATTTCATCATTCAAAGAATTATCTCTTGTAGTATAAACTTGTAAGGTAATAAATACATCGTCTTTCATGTAAGTCTTACCTTTTATTACGCCATATCCTTTATCATACTTCAATCTAAATAGCTTTCCTTGTCCGTTTCTTTCTTCCTCAATTTCAGACTGATAGACTAATTCGCCTTTTACACCATCGGCTATAGACAATACCGCTTCGGTGAGAAAATCATCTACTAAGCTCGTACTATCCGATGGAAATGTTCCAGACGGGTATTCTACTACATTTACAACATATAAGAAATTCACATCTTGTTCCTCCCCTTCGTGAGCATAAGTCGTGGTAGTCATAATTCCTAGGTCCGTAGTAATATCCTTAGTCTTCACACCCAATTCTGAGGGAACCTGAACTTCAAAAGATAAAACGGCATCGGCTTTAAATGTAACCCACCCTTCCTGGCCTAATGCTACATTCGAAGCTAAAAGTAACATACTAGTTATATAAAATAGGTGCTTTCTTATTTTTGGCATCATTGGTTTAATTCTTATTTCATATCACCATAACCATACGAAATGGGATAATCATTCGTTTATTTTTCAATTTCTAAAACGCTTATTATATTTTGCATTTAAATGTTGTTCATTTTTCAATACAAAATCTAACACAATACTAACCATATCACACATCAAATCATGACCAGATATACATTATTTATGATTTTTTTAATTGTACTAGTAGGATGTCATGACGATAGTGACGAAGTACAATTCAATGGAAATGAATTGATAGAACATGAAAAAATAAAGGCAGACTTCAAAGCACCAGAATACAAATGGGGATATCTCAATAAAAACGGAGCACTCGCTATTGAAGACAAATATGATGATCTTAGAGAGTTTAATAATGGAAAAGCAGCTTATAACCAAAATGGACTTTGGGGATATCTCAATAAAGATGGAAGTATTTTTCTACCCGCTCGATACAGAACTGTTGAGCAATATTCCGAAGAAATAGCAATCTGTCAAGACTTGAATAATAAATATCATCTTATTAATAAAAATGGCGCTATTATTATTGATAGTATCAAATACGAAAAGATACATAAGTTCTCTGATGGCAGAGCCCTCATCAAAGATTCACAAAGATATGGATACATAGATAATAACGGAAAGTTAGTTATAGAACTAAAATATGAATATGCATCTGATTTTATTGATGGATTGGCGATTGTAACAAAAGATAGAAAACAAGGCATTATAAACACGGAAGGCAATATTATCATCCCTTTTAAGTACGATAAAATCTGGCCTGCGAGCTCTGGTATTTATAGATATAAAAACAATGAGCAATACGGTTTCATCGATTACAAATCTAAAAATGAAGTACTCAATACTTATAGTGGTGCCACCGACTTCCAAAAAAACCATGCTGTAGTTAATAATGGAAATTATTATTTACTAATAGACAAGACTGGAAAAACTAAGCTCCTACCCTATAGTTTAGTGGATCATGGTGGAGAAGGTAAATGGATGTATGCAGCGGATGCCGGTTTCGGTTTTTTAAACAATGATGGATCTGTTCTTTGCCCACCATATTATGATTTGGTACTAAGATATCGTGAAGATAGAGCTGGTTTTGCAGTTAATGATATCTGGGGCTATCTCGATGAAACAGGCCAAATAATCATCCAACCTACATATCCATTAGTTTGGGATTTTGTAGATGGGTACGCTCGTATGATCGGAAAGACTGGGTATGGCTTCATTAATAAAAAAGGTCAAGACATTTTGCCATCGGCATATATGGAAGTTAGGGATTTCTCTGAAGGACTAGCCAGGATTCAGGTGTATCGTTAATTATTCTTTCTTAATAAAACTTCAGTCTCCCCACTAGATAGAATCGACATCACCCTATTGTATTCTAAAAAATAAGAAGCTTCAATTAATATTTGATTGCTATTGTGAGGATGTGCAATTTCTAATGACTTTGCATGTAACATCATTTGTGTCAATCCAAATTCTCGTTTCCATAGCCTATTTTGTTTACTGCATCCATGAGGCCTATCTCCTAATATTGGATGTCTTAGATGATTCATATGTTTTCTGATTTGATGCATCCTTCCTGTCTGAGGAATCACCTTGACATGCGAATATCGGGAAGTTTGAAATTTACCATGAGGCAAATCAATTTCGAATCTTGCTAAGCATTCAAATCTAGTAATGGCATCTTGCGTTTTACCAGCATCATTAGTAAGTGCGTGGTCTATTTTTCCATTATCATCAATCCACCCTCTTACAATGGCTGTATATTCTTTATTAACTTTATGATCAGCAAAGTCTTTTCCGACTATTCTATTGGTATCGGAATCTAATGCAAAGAGCAGCACCCCACTAGTCTTTCTATCAATTCTGTGAATAGGATAAACATGCTGTCCTATCTGATCTCGTAACATCTGAAGAACAATAAACTCTGCATCACGAGCGATTGGAGATTTATGTACTAAATAACCACAAGGCTTGTTAACCGCTACCAAGTATTTATCTTGATATAAGATATGCAATGCCTTATTTCCATCTAATTGAATCACAGTTACTGTATCATTTTATAAATAATATGCCTATTCATTAATACATAGACACTTACAAATCAATATTCTATGCATTAATAAAATTTCAAATATGAATTATTCACATGCATTACTATTGACAATAGGTCAAATTCGGCTTATCTTTACTAAGCAAATTAAACCTAACCCCCATGATAATATTCACCATAGCCTGCTTAGTCGTTCTATTATTTAGAGAAAAATTGGTTTCTGTAGTATAACTACTTGTTACTTATTACAAATCAATAAAGTGACAACAACTCAATATTATCGGTCTTTTGATCGATGATTGCCCTGTTTAGTACATTAATATGATTCAATAGAATCCTATTAATTTATTGGACTGATTCGTACATGGTCCGAACTGCTTCCTCTGTATAAGTACCCATCATTCCTGTTTGGTAAATATATTCTTGGTCACCTATCAATTTTAAGTATCTAAAGTCATAATTGACATTCCCATCAATATCTTTTTCAAAGATAAAACCATTGTCATGCTCTTCAATCACTTTTGTAAAATATCTATCTGATTTCACCATTTTCATTTGACCGCTTAATGCATCTGCAACTACAGTCGTATTACTATTACTTTTCAATATTTGTACATTGTATTCTTCACCACTCTGAATCGTCAACTCCTTCATTACACCCAGATCGTCAGAAGCTATCTTAGCATCCAATGGAGCTTTCACACTAATAGAAAATCCATGTTTCAACAGATCAGTTGATGGATACTTTGCAGATTTAGAACCACAACCTCCGATGATCATTAACGAAAAAAAGATAGCTATATATTTAATCATATTATATTTATTTGTGATGTAAAGGTAGAATTAATTTAACACAAGGAAGTCTATTTCCTATTGCAAAATATATTAGTAGATAAAGCAAGATTAGAATGTAAAGTGGTTATCATTAAAAATCGCATACCGCTCTGATATTATCTTCTAGAATTAAAATTACAAATCTGGCTTATACCGTTCTGACATTTCTTCATAGGTTTCTACACGATTCTTAGTGCCCAATTGATCATTAAGCATCTTGCCCATTGAAGGAAAATCTTTTTTGTCGAGTGAATAATCATCTTTCCACAATTTAGATCTCATTAGTGCTTTTGCGCAATGAAGAAATGCTTCTTCCACATTAATGACTATGCATGATTTAGGCTGATTTTGCTCATTGGGAAATAAACGTATAAGATCTTCACTACTACTTATATATGCCGCTCCATTAATCCTTAAAGTCTCTTCTATTCCAGGAATTAGAAAGAGTATGCCTGCCCTACCCGTTTCTACAATATTCACTAAACTATCAACTCTATTATTCCCCTTCGAATCTGGAATAATTAATGTGTTGTCATCTAAAATCACAACAAATCCAGGCACTCCTCCTCTCGGTGAGGAATCCATCTTACCTTTTTTGTCAGTGGTGGCCAACACACAAAAAGGTGACTTTGATATAAAATTCTTACAATGTTTCTCTAGTGTATATATAACTTTCTTACCCGCACGACCTTCTGGCCATTTATATAATTCTCTTAGATCCTCTTGGGTAGTTATTTTCATAACGCTAAAGTATCTATCTTTTAGTTAATTTCCACTAAGATTTCTATCATCAATAAAAAGATTAAACCTACTTCATTGAAATGTGTCATAATTAAAATCAACGACGACACTTAACAATACTTTGTATGATCTTTCATGATTCTAAATAATATCATATTATCTTTGTCGTTTGAATGAATGTCAAAATCAAAAACGTAGATGTCATTATCAGTTCAGTCTATTACAAAAGAATACGGTAGCCAAAAAGCAGTCAATGATCTCAGCTTTGATGTTTCGGGAGGAACAATTATGGGGTTTTTAGGCCCTAATGGTGCAGGTAAATCCACTACCATGAAAATAGTAAGTTGCTTTCTTTCTCCAACATCTGGAACAGCAGAAGTATGTGGCTACGATATTCATAAAAACCCTCTGGAAGTAAGAAGACACATAGGATACTTGCCTGAGCATAATCCTCTTTACCTTGATATGTATGTAAAGGAATATCTTCAATTTGTAGCGGGTATTCATAAGATAGGCAAGAAAACCAATCGTGTTAATGAATTAATAGAACAAACTGGTCTTGGTAAAGAACAGCATAAGCTAATTGGAGCTCTTTCAAAAGGATATAGGCAACGAGTAGGCCTAGCACAGGCGATGATTCACAATCCTGATGTACTCATACTCGATGAGCCAACTTCAGGGCTTGACATGAACCAACTGGTTGATATCAGGAATTTGATCACTGAGTTGGGTAAAGAAAAAACTGTTATACTCAGTACTCATATCATGCAGGAAGTACAGGCCATGTGTGATCGTGTAATCATCATTAATAATGGTTCATTAATAGTCGATGATCCCATCGAAAAATTATCAGATCGAATATCTGGAGAACAACAGATTACAATAAACTTACTCGATAACAATGTTTCGCTTTCTATATTAGAAAACATTAAAGGTGTTTCGAAAGTAACTTCTTCAAAAGATGGTATTCTAATAACTTCTGATGCAAAAAATGATGTCAGAAAAGATGTTTTTGAAAAGGCTGTAGCCTCTGGGTGGGTAATAATAGAGATGAAAAAAGAAGTAATCAGTGTTGAAGATGTATTCCAAAAATTGACAAAAGAAACTACAAATGTTTAGTATATACTGGAAAGAAATAAATTCATTTTTTAGTTCCTTGATTGCTTATATGGTAATCGCCGTTTTTTTAATCATGACTGGTTTGTTCATGTGGGTATTCACAGAAACTAATATATTAGATTACAACTACGCCACTCTAGAGCAATTATTCAGCATTGCTCCTTTGGTCTTCTTATTTTTGATCCCTGCAGTGACAATGAGTACGTTTGCTGAAGAAAATCAAAAAGGAACAATAGAGTTCTTAGCTACAAAACCAATAACTGACTTTCAGATTGTTATGGGGAAGTACCTTGCAAACTTCACACTTGTCATGTTTGCGTTACTGCCTACACTTGTTTATTATTATAGTGTTCATGTTTTGGGTTCTCCTCCTGGCAATCTTGACTCTGGTGGAATTCTGGGCTCTTATATAGGACTTTCACTTTTAGCCGCTGTATTTGTAGCTATAGGAATGTGGTCTTCTAGTATTACCAATAATCAAGTTGTCGCATTTATTATGGGAGCGTTTCTATGCTTTTTCTTTCATTGGGCATTTTTATTCCTAGCTAAGCTTCCTGTATTTACTGGATCTCTTGATTCATTTATAAATAAGATCGGTATCAACTATCATTACAGTTCGATTAGTCGCGGAGTATTAGACAGCAGAGATGTTGTGTATTTCATATCAATGATAACTGTTTTCATTTTGGCAACATTAACATCGTTAAGCTGGAGAAAAACATAACTAAAACAGCTTATACGCTTCTCGCTTTCTTAAAAAAAAGAAATAAGAAATAACTAATCAATAAACATAGAAATTCATTAGAATTCTAAATTAAATATTTTTCATTCATAATTGATTATTAGTATCTTTGCCGCATAATATTTTACACTAGACGAACTTCATATGAATTATCAGAATAATATTTTGGAAACTATCGGGAATACACCTTTAGTAAAGCTTAACAAAGTAGCTCACGGTATTCCTGCATTGGTTTTAGCAAAAGTAGAAACATTCAATCCAGGACACTCTATCAAAGATAGAATGGCTCTAAAAATGGTTGAAGATGCGGAAAAAGCTGGTAAGATAACAGTTGGTGGTACGATCATAGAATGTACTTCGGGTAACACAGGAATGGGTGTTGCTCTTGCAGCATGTGTAAAAGGATATAAATGCATTTTCACAACAAGTGATAAGCAATCAAAAGAAAAAATAGATATACTCAAAGCAGTCGGAGCCGAAGTGATTGTATGCCCTACCAATGTAGAGCCTACAGATCCACGATCATACTATAGTGTTGCTGAAAAATTGAGCAATGAGATTCCTAATTCTGTATGGCTTAATCAATATGACAATCCATCTAATGCTATAGCTCACTATGAATCTACAGGACCAGAAATCTGGGAACAAACAGATGGTAAAATCACTCATCTTATTGTAGGTGTAGGTACTGGAGGCACAATTTCAGGAACAGCTAAATACCTGAAAGAACAAAATCCTAATGTTAAAATTTGGGGTATAGATACGTTTGGTTCTGTATTCAAAAAATTTCATGAGACTGGAGAGTTTGATGAAAAAGAAATTTACCCATATATAACTGAAGGAATCGGAGAAGACATTCTTCCTAAGAATGTGAATTTTGATGTGATCGACCATTTCGAAAAAGTAAGTGATAAAGATGGTGCCGTAATGGCGAGAAGACTTGCAAGAGAGGAAGGTTTACTTCTTGGCTATAGTTGTGGTTCAGCAATGGCAGGACTTCATCAGCTTAAGGATAAATTGACAAAAGATGACGTTGTTGTTATAATATTCCATGATCATGGCAGTAGATATATAGGAAAAGTATTCAACGACGATTGGATGAGAGAGCGTGGATTCTTGGACACCGAACTAAAAGTAAAAGATCTAGTTGCCGCAAAACAAGATAAAAATTTCTTCTCTGTAAATGGAGGTCATACTGTAAAGCAAGTACTTACTCTTATGAAACAGAACGATATATCTCAACTTCCTGTAATGAAGGATGAGGAAATCGTAGGAAGCATTTCGGAAAGTACGCTTCTAGAATTTGTACTTAATAACCCACTTCAAAATTCAGACAAAGACGTTTCTGAAATAATGGAAGAAGCATTTCCAACAGTAAATATGGATATGAATGCAAAAGAAATAAACAGGTACATATCTAAGAAGACTCCAGCTGTCATAGCAAAAGATCAAACTGGTACACTTCATATTCTTACTCAGTACGATATCTTGCAAGCATTATAAACTTTGATGAAATAAAATGGCCACATTAATCAATAGCATTTTTACAAAAAAGTGCCCAAAATGCAGAAGCAGTAAATTATTCAAGGAACCAATGATGCTTAACAAGCCTCTGGACATGAACGATAGATGTACAGTTTGTGGACAAAACTTCATGCCGGAACCTGGATTCTACTATGGTGCGATGTTTATTTCATATCTTATTTCATCATTCTTTTTTCTGTTTGTAGCTGGTATTTCTATTATATACTTTCATTTTACTGTTGAGGGTGCATTTGGTATCATTATATTTCTTGGTATATTCCTCTACCTCTGGCTACTGAGAATTAGTCGATCAATCTGGATTCATATAATGATAAAGTACGATAAAAAAGCCAAAGAAAATTATAAGATTAGCAACTTCAATTAACCATTAGATTGATTATTCACTTCAATCTAATCTGAATGACCATGTTTCTAGAATAGATACTACACATCCGATAAATATACTCTTTCATCGAACTAAATTTGCGCTAGCATTTTTGAAATGATATATTGCCAAAGTAAATATCAACTTACTTAAGCACTATGCCCGTATTACAAATCAACAACCTCACCAAGCGTTATGGAAAATTAACGGCTTTGGATAACCTTAATCTTACAATTGAAGCTGGAAACATCTATGGTCTATTAGGCCCTAATGGCAGTGGTAAGACTACGACCCTAGGAATCATATTGGGTATCCTAGCTAAAACTTCTGGCACATTCGAATGGTTCGATGGTCAATATGGTGATAAATATAGAATGAAAATAGGAGCGATACTAGAGACTCCAAACTTCTATCCATATCTCAACGCTCAGAAGAATTTGGAAATCGTGCAAGACATTAAACAAAGCCACAGTGATGATATCGAGGCATTATTATCTACAGTTAATTTAGCACACAGGAAAGACTCTAAATTTAGGACTTACTCTTTGGGTATGAAGCAAAGGTTAGCAATTGCAGCGACGTTAATAGGCTCTCCTGAAGTAGTAATATTCGATGAACCTACGAACGGATTGGATCCTGAAGGTATCGCAGAGGTTAGAAATATACTACGAAGAGTAGCAGATAGTGGTAAAACGGTAATAATGGCCAGCCACCTTCTAGATGAAGTAGAAAAAATCTGTACTCATGTAGCAATCATAAAAGATGGTCACTTGAGAGCAACTGGAGAAGTTGGTAAGATATTTACGGATGATACAACCTTAATTATTTCATCAAATAATTTGGAAGGGTTAAAGGATATACTTGCATCTCGATCATATATTAAAGACCTGATACAACTGGACAATCAAATAGTAGAATGTCAAATGAATTCTGATATAACTGCAGAGCAAATATGCCGATTGGCTTTTGATAATAATATTATGCTTACTAGACTAGAGACAAGAAAACGTAGACTTGAAGACGATTTCTTAGAACTAACTAAAGGCAATATCACCAAAAACTAAAACCAATCGAAATGTTACAACTATTAAAAACTGAAATAAAGAAGTTTAAGTCAAATTCTACGATTACACTTCTTCTGATATTCTTTGCTTCATTGATGCCTTTTGTCATTCTTACTCTCAAAGGTATTTTCAAAGATGCTACTGGCCCGATTAAAGCAATTTCCGAGATTTATGATCTTCCTATGATTTGGGATTATCAAGGATACGCTGGTTCATGGTTAGTTTTCTTCTTTCTGGGGTTCATGGTATTACAAATGTTTACTAATGAGGTTTCGCAACGTACAATGAGGCAGAATATCATTTTCGGATATACAAAGAAAGAATTCTTCACTGCGAAAGTTATTACAATCATTTGCTTAACAATCTTTGCTACCGTTCTATATGCTATCTCATCTGCAGTTATAGGAATGATACACACTCCTGGATTCGACTTTGAGCTACTTATGGATAACAATTGGGCAATTCTAAGGTTTTTCCTTAGTACTCTTGCGACCCTCTTCTTTGCCCTTTTGGTCGCAGTTGTATTTAGACGTGGCGGACTTTCCATGTTTATTTACTTTGCATATCCGCTTATACTAGAACCTATCATGAGAGGCCTCATTATATGGGGATTGATAAAAGGGGGAAAACCGACTTGGACATTAATGAATTATCTACCGATGAATACTGTAGAGGATCTAATGACGTTCCCTTTAATCAGAACCTCGAGTGACTTTATAAATGTGCATGAAAATATGTCCCTTGTTCACACCTACCCTATTGCTATTGGGATGAGTGTTCTCTATGCAGGACTATTTCTCTTTTTAGCATGGAGATCATTTAAGTATAGTGACATATAAGAATACATCTACTCTTTTAAAGCTTTGTTTAAACCATCATTAAACTTGCGTAGGAGTCCAAAAGGTTTTCAATAGTTTATATAAAAAAGATAAAGATCTTGATTGTATATTTCAAAGCACCGACAATACCCTAATAGAGCTAAAGAAAACAGACCGCTGTATTAGTAATACTATTTAAGAGAATAAAGGGTCAAAGTTTTTTCCACATTTTCATGTGATCTATTCCTACTTCTTGATAAATTTCTCCATCAATAGAATAATCAAGTCGTTCATAAAATGGAACAGCAGGCAACCTAGCACTAAGAACTAACTTAGTATACCCTTCTGCTTTGGCTATCAATTCAGAACTATCAACTAAAAATGTTCCTGCACCTTGTTTTTGCATATTTGGGAATACAGCAACTTGTCTCATCTTGATTTCTGTACTAGACAATGGCTTCAATACCAAACATGCTAGCAATTCATTTCGATCGTTATAACAGCCCAAATGAATAGACTTATATTCCTCCGAAATATCACTTGTTGTAAATTCTAACCCTAGAGGCTTTCGTAAAACCATGTCACGTAAAGATATTAACTCGCCATATTGAGGAGTCCCAAATTCAATTATTATACAATACAAATTATAGAAAATTTAAAAACGAATTATTGACTCATTAAAGCCAGCAAAAATACCAAGACCATTTTCAATATTAGTGTAGATAGGAACTTGAGTGTTCTTAGAATCATTAGTAATGCTTCTAGAGATCTCCACACTATTATAGTAATCAAATAGTTCCTTACTAATGGATACTACTCTCAATTCAAATTTGTGATCCGGCTTTGTTGTTTCGTCCTGTTCATCCGTTTCATCATCACCGTCTCCACTGGGATCAAACGAATCTACTAAGTTATCAGAACTAACTTTAATTAAGGGGTTATGTATTTTTCCTTCTGTATTTGATGTTACAATACCTGAAGTTACATTCCTTCCTTTTCTTCCATTCAGGGTATTATAGGTTGTAGAATAAGTTCCATCTCCAAAAACACCAACATCTATTATCTCTCTTTTTTCATTCTCAGACACAACTGAAGAACCATTCAAGTTATTGATTAATGCATCCGAGAGTTTTTCACCACTAGAAACAGAAGGGTTATCTATGTTAACTTCTAAATCTACTATTTCCCATATGAAATATGCTTCAATATTTGACTTATCTTCAATTTGAAAATCTACTTCAATACCTTCAGTTTTTTCTTCTTTTACTATAGAAAAATTATTAATTTTCAACTTAGCCTTTTCAGGCACATAACTATATGCTGTTGAGACCATTGCACCTACCTCTACTTTGATATAGTACCCTCTAGTTGGAGATGGTTTTTTATCTTCATTCGCATACACTCCATTCTCAACATGAAACAACTCATAGAGCTCAATATTATTCTGATCATATATTGTAACTCTGGCATTTTCTACCAATTCAATATTTGAATTATCATCTAATATATTAGCGCTTTTAGATACTTCGACGGACCAAGGAGAATTACTATCAAAAAAAGAATTGATAACCAAACGACTCTCAAACTCAAACTCCAATACAACAGTTTCTTCGCAGGCAGAAAAAGCCATAAGCGATAGAAAGAGTAATATAATATGTGAAGTTTTGTTAAAAATCATTTTAAGTCTTATGCTTTTGTCTTGTAAAAGTAATGATAAAATTCTTCTTTTCCAAAGTATAAAAACATATCAATAATCAATTAACATCAGGAACGATATATACTACGGCAAAAAACCAAACATGCGATACATTACAAATCGACCTATTAAAATTAGTATACTATTCAATATATAATTTCGAAAAACATTTTTATTTACTTAATCATTAAAAATCTACCATCAAGGAATAATTGCAGTTCGTTGAGTCCAAAAATAAAATAAAGTACAGAATTGAATACTTTGATAAAAGAATGATATTTTCGGGATATAATTGAAATTGATAACCTGTATTAAAAATTTAAATGAGCGACAAAAAAGTAATCTTTGCAATGGAAGGTGTCACAAAAGTGTACCCACCTAGCAAAACAGTATTAAAGAATATATGGCTTTCATTTTATTATGGAGCTAAAATTGGAGTTTTGGGTCTTAACGGATCAGGTAAATCTAGTCTATTGAAAATCATTGCTGGACTTGACGAAAACTATCAAGGGAAAGTAACTTTTGACAAAGAATACAAAATTGGATACTTAGCCCAAGAACCTGAACTCGATGAAAGTAAAACGGTAAAGGAAATAGTCCGAGAAGGAGTTTCCGAAATAGCTAGAGTAGTAGATGCATATGAAGCCATATCTCTGAAGTTAGGTGAACCAATGAGTGATGACGAAATGATGAAGGTTATCAATGAACAAGGTGAATTGCTCGAAAAGATGGATCAACTAAATGCTTGGGATCTTGATCATACACTTGAGGTCGCAATGGATTCTCTTCGTCTACCGCCAGATGATGCTAAAGTATCTGTACTCTCAGGAGGTGAAAGAAGGCGTGTAGCTCTATGTCGATTACTTCTGAGTAAGCCTGACATATTACTTTTAGATGAGCCTACCAATCACTTGGATGCTGAGAGTGTACACTGGTTAGAACAATTTCTAAAATCATTCCCTGGTACTGTGATTGCAGTGACCCATGATAGGTACTTCCTTGATAATGTAGCGGGATGGATTCTTGAATTAGATAGAGGAGAAGGAATTCCTTGGGAAGGTAACTATAGCTCTTGGTTAGATCAAAAATCGAATAGATTAGCCAATGAAGAAAAGGCAGAATCAAAGAGACAAAAGGCATTAAAGCGTGAATTGGATTGGGTACGTAGTGCTCAGAAAGCTAAGCAGTCTAAAGGTAAAGCAAGATTGAATGCCTATGATACAATGAGTAACGCTGAAGTAAAAGAAAAAGAAGCAAAACTAGAGCTCGTAATCCCTAAAGGACCAAGACTTGGAGATAAAGTTATTGAAATCGAAGGAATTACTAAATCTTATGATAACCGTGTCCTGATTGACAACATGTCATTATCTATTCCCAAAAATGCAATCGTTGGAATCATAGGACCAAACGGTGTAGGTAAATCTACCCTATTTCGTATGATAATGGGAGAAGAGAAACCTGATTCCGGCTCAATAACTATTGGCGACACTGTAAAACTATCTTACGTTGACCAAAGTCATGAAGATCTTAAACCAGACAAAACAATATTTGAAGTAGTTGGTGGTGGTCATGATTTCATTGATGTTAGTGGCAAGGAAATGAATGTAAGAGCATATATCTCTAAGTTCAATTTTGCTGGTGGTGATCAACAAAAGAAAGTAGAAGTATTATCAGGAGGTGAAAGAAATAGACTCCATCTCGCGATCACACTCAAAGAAGGAGGAAATGTATTACTACTGGATGAGCCTACGAATGATATAGATGTCAACACATTAAGATCTCTAGAGGAAGCAATAGAGAACTTTGCAGGTTGTGTCCTGGTAATAAGTCACGATAGATGGTTTATTGATAGATTAGCTACGCATATACTTGCATATGAAGACGAAGGAAATATTGTATTCTTTGAAGGAAACTTTAGTTCTTACGAAGCAGCTAAAAAGGAGAGACTAGGTGACATCTCACCAAAGAGACCTAGATTTAAAAATCTACTGTAAATTGTTTTCACACAGCAGAATGCAAATAGGTTAGTCGTTTTAGTTCGACTAACCTATTTTAATTAAATCTCTAAAACTAGAAAAAAATCATCTCAGATTGCCGTCATCAAAGTTCACCAATACATATCCTCTGATATAACCTCTTCCAAAACATAAAAGCCCGTCAATATTTCTATTGACGGGCTTTCTTAAGATTTATGATCTAAACCTAAAACTATACAACATTTACGTTGACAGCGTTTGGTCCTTTTCTTCCTTCTTCTACATCGTAGCTTACTTTGTCTCCTTCTCTGATATCGTC